>JAQIYA010000243.1:0-24521 GCA_034699355.1 Microtritia minima | reverse complement strand
ATAAGCGCGTCCAGAAAGAGTGCGGCCAAATGGAAGATCGCGCCGACGGGAGCCAACTGTGTGGCCGTTTTGATGACGTCGCGCACCTCTGCCTCACTCGTTCCCTCTCCCGACCAGACCTGTACTTCTACTCCCAACTTCTTTAAGCGCTTCAACACGTAGTGATGATACTGTTCGCGAGCGCCGCTCCGAGACGTGAGCACTATTTTGGTGGCGCCGCGAGTCACCAACCATTGCGCCACTTCTAGTCCGAACCCTCCGAGACCGCCGGTAATTATGATACTCTTATGCGGATGAATGGTTGTCCTCGGAATGGCCGTAACGGTGAGCGCTTCCGCTTTCGGCCAGTTTTCGTTACGGACTTCGAGCACAACTTTGCCGATGTGTTTACCGGTGGACATGAAACGGAACGCCTGCTCGACCTCATCGGTCTTGAAAATGGTTCTCTTGAGCGGTCGAACGACTCCGCTCTTAATGCCGTCCGAAAGCAATTGTTGTAACTGTTTCTTCTGATTGCGCAGCACTTGAGGCATGTTTTCGATGTCGAAAAACGCGTCGAGAAGAACGCCGTGAAATGTTTTGTTCTGAATGAGGTTCGATAAGTCGAGCGGACTGTTGACCGAGAGGTCAAACTTTCCGATTTCGCAAAAGCGTCCGTTCGGTGCCAGCGATCGGACGGTCGCCAACAGCTTCTCTTCGGACAGCGAGTTGAGGACGACGTCGACTCCCACTCCGTTCGTGAGTTGCAGTATTTGCGACTCGAACTTCGTGTCTCTCGAGTTCAAAATGTGGTCTTCGCGTAACTGAGAGAACTGTTTGAGGAGGAAATCGCGCTTTTCCTGAGTGCCGACTGTGGTGAACACCTCGCATTTCATGGCCAGACAGATGGCGATCGCGGACAGACCGACGCCACCGCTTCCCGTGTGAATCAACACCTTTTCGGCGCACTTCAACTTCGCTCGAATGACGAGAGCGTAGTAAGAGGTGGCGTAAACGCACGGAACAGTACTCGCCTCCTCCAGAGTCCAACTGTCGGGTACGGACCACAGGAAGTCGGGGTCGGGAACCACCACTTTGGTGGCCAACCCTCGGCCCGCAACCATTCCCATCACTCGATTGCCGTTCTCGTCAATGCCCGCAAACTCGAGTCCAAGAATGCCGTCTTCGAGGTTAAGACCGCCGGGAATGGCGTCGGCGGACAGTCTGCCGGTGGCGCACATCACGTCTCTGAAGTTAAGAGGAGCGTAATAGACGTCCACTAATATCTCGTTCGACGACACTCTAGTTAAGGGCCAGTATTTGTGTTGAGATTCAAACCACGCAAACGACGATAAATCTCCTGACAATTCAAACGAAACATTGCGTTATTTTGATTATTATAATTAAAGAATAAAATGAGAAACTTTTCAAAAGATTGTGAAAATATTTACATTAAATATAATTACAAAATAATAAAATAAAAAATTTTAAAAAATCAATTTAAGCTCAAAAATCTAGTTTAGTAAAAAATTTGTAAAATTGTTCTAAAATCTAACTCATAGACATGTTAGACATGATATAACGATATTATATATCAGACAATTTAGTTCACGATTCAATTATCGTTTACATTGAATGTCTTCAATGAATTTAGTGTAAAATTCGGTCAAAAATGAAATGTAGTGAATTCGACGCAAACATATTTACCCTTATTTTGGACATTAATGTACGCGAATTGCGTCGCTTTGAGATGTTTGGCGTTGTCGTCGAACGAAACGTTCCTCATTTGGCCCCAAACGCCGTCGCGGAACACGTTCTGCAGTAAATCCCACTGAAGTATGTCCGCGGGAACTGACCTTCCGGTCAGCTCTGGACTGAGCACACATCTGACGCACTGTCCGTTCGGCTCTTTGCGGAGACAGTTGACAGCACCGATCACTCCGCTGTGCGCCTCATTGGACACCAGCCATATCTGCTGAGTGGCGGTCACGCCCTCCGCCGCCCTCTTGTACTCGTCCACCCAATTGAAGTCACTGTTGTTCACTTGAATGATGTGCCGAACGACTGACGCTTTGGTCGACGGCTTGCGAAACAAAAGGCCTAAAGTTTGCAAACTGTCGTACTTTTTACAAATCAAAATGTATGCCATGTTCAGCGCTTTCTCCATAAAACTCTGAATTCGCTTCTCGTAGTCCACCACTTGAGGCCTTAAGAAGCGATCGAAAGGCAAGTCTTGATATTTGAAAAACGCGAGAAGAAATCCGTTTTCGTCGAGTGCGGAGTGAATGGCGTTGAGAGCCAACTGCGGGTCGGCAGCGCTCGGCTCGAGAGTGGACGCACTGCCGTCGCGATACACCACCAGTCCTGCCATTCATAACACGTGTCATACTTGTTGTCTGTTTTATCTCATGTCTGCTTACCATTGCTGGACGGCTTGACTTCTGTGCCGACAATTCCCAAATGAAAAGTGTCGCCATTCAAGTCAATCACATCGCAGTTGCCTTTCTTCACCTCAATGTGCGTCTTCTCTGAGTGCGCCAAAGTGTACCTATACTTGAATGAGAACATGTCGAGCAGCAGAATGTTGATCACCGCAGAGGTGAGCGCAGCGCCGCCACAGTTCAACTCGAGCACAGCGAACGGTCGGCCCGTATAGTTATCCATCGCTATCTCGACCAACGGCTGCATAAATCGATTGCAGTCCGCAAAGCCATTGATCAACACGTCGTTACGCAATTCGTTTCGCTTTTGCTCAATGGTCTGGTATTCAAACATATTTATTAAACAAAGTTATAAATTACAAGTTAATTGATTTACTTTTTTGACGAATTGCCAGTAATTGTCATCTTTTGGCGAAACGTTTGCACGAATTTGATCGAGAATTTTGATTAAAGTATATTTCGGAGAGTTATTTGACAGAAAAGTCTCCACACTTTTGCTCTTATTTTGATTGGTTTTGAGACCAATATCTTTCGCCACAGACTCGCAGGCCGTTAGGTATTGGTTGAGCGCGGCTTTGGTGTTGTGATCGATGGCGCACTTCTCCATGTATGGCACGAATTGGTGGTAATGCATAAACACATCGGTGGCCACCCGTCGAGAGGCAGTCGTGGTGTGCAGTCCTCGCAACTCAATGCCGTCACAACAGCCGATGTTAGTGTTGGGGTCGAACACCACGTCTATGAGACACTCTTCGTCGGCATTCAAATTCAATTTCTTCGGATCGCAACGCAATAACTCGATAGTGGTGGGCAACGCATGCGTTCGCTTCGAGTTCGACAAAATGCCGATCTGTAACATCGAATCGGTGAACGCAATCCAGTCTCCACTCCACTTCACTTTACCACGTCGGCCATCACTCGTCGCACTTTGTATGCCTAACAATACAAAGCATATCTTATAAAAATCAGATTTGTTTCATTACTCTTAAAGCTTATCTCAAACATATTGCAAAAGTTTGTTTCATTGATCTCTCAATTGCTACAAATAATGAAAGCACTTTTAAATTTTGATTATTCATTTCATATAAAATTTATTAATAATTTACTGATAATAAGATATGGTTTAATAAGTGTTAGTTTTAATGATACTTTTGCTTTAATAGTTTTGATAGCATTGCATTTTCTTTTGCATACTCTTTTGTTTTGAAACTAAAAAACACACACAACACAGCACTGAACAAACTCTTTACAACAACTCTTTGTAATAGCCGTCGAACTCGATTCTGTTAAATTCGATCAAAATTGTATAACAGGATCGAATGGCGATGCAATTGTTTGAACATTAATTGTTAACATGAGATATCAAAAGCTGTACATGAAAAGCATGTGTTAGCAAATGGTTGCAATTGAACACTATATTCGTGGTGACAGAAACACTACAAAAGTTAGGCTCACATTGAATAAACAGTGATAAATACCCTGAAAAGTCGGGCCGTAATCGTATCCTCGAAGTCGAAGTTCTTTGTAGACTTCAGTCGAATTGAGCACTACTTTACTCAACGCGTCCGAAGAGAGTGTTTCGTCGAGAATGTGTCCATATTTGAGAAAAGTCTCTCCGCTATTGAGATGCGGCGCATATATGTTTCCGGTGACGCAGACCTGTCCGGACTCGACGATCTCGAACATGTCCTCGAAGTAGAACACGTCGAACGTGACCTCGCGGTCGATCGGCATAATTGTCGCTCTCTTGAACTGGACGTTCTCGAACTGAACGGCGATGTCTTCGAACTTCACATTCAAATTGATGGCCAAAGCCTTCCACGCCAGCAATAGATAACCGGTTCCGGGATATAGAGTTCGGCCTTCGATCACGTGACCGGCGAGCGCCTCGTGTTCGCGATCGCGGAGTTTAATGCGAAACGTTTTCTTAATCTTTTCGCCTTCAATGCAGAACTGGTCGTAATCGGAAACGTACCACGACTTCGAGTGATCCCATTTGATGAGCGGCGATATGAATGGTGTGCCGCGCGGTGCGGGCCATCGCACCGAAGGGTACAACTTCTCGATCAACGCGTTTTGGCCGCAACTGTAGAGCTGACCGACGGCTCGCAAGAAGTGATCGATATTAGCGTTTCGTCTCATCGCCGACACGAAAGTGCAGTCCTTTCCGAGCGTCGCCTTCACTGCAGAGTTGAAGAGCGAGTGCGACGATATCTCAATAATCACCGCATTCTTCGGTATCTTCGAAACTGCTTCGTAAAACCTGACCTCTTCTATGAGGTTATCGACGTAATACGAGACGTCCGACACCAGACTCTCATCTCTCAAAGTGGTTAACCATCGCGAAGATCGAGCTTTCGGTTTAATGCCGATTGATTTGAGCGAGTATTGCAGTGATTCTCGAATCGATGCCATGACTGGCGAATGGAAGGCGACGTCACTCGAACTCACTTGCCTTACAAACACGTTCTCCTCTCGTAATTCAAGCATAAACTGTTTGGTCCTCTCGTACGGACCGGAAATGGTCACCGAATCGCTGGAGTTATTGCAGGCGAGGAACACATCTGTTATATTCAAGTTTAACCATTAATCAACACTTTATAAGCATTAATAACCAATAAGTGAAGAGCCATACCTGGCGGACACTTATTCTTTAACTCATCCCAAGGAAGACCGACGGCAACCATCAGACCTTTCTCAGTGACGTTCACTTCCGTCCACTTTCCTCTGAAATAAGCGGCGATTATAGTCTGTTCGGCCGAAAGCGCTCCGTCGGCGTACGCGCAGCCCATTTCGCCGATCGAATGGCCGACAAATCCGTCGGCAGTTATGCCGATGTGACGCAATAAGTCGACCAAAGCTATCTGAATGGCAGCGATCGAGACAAAGCATCCGATCGGTCGTGAGAGCGGTTTCGGGTCATCGCTGGTCAGCAGTTTGATTAAGTCGACGTTATATGGCTGTAACACTCGAGACAAGTGGCGTATGGTTTCGGCGAAAAACTCAATCTTCATCAAGTGGTGGCCCATTGCGGGCCACTGCGCGCCCATACCTGTGAACACGTAGTAAAGCGGACGCGTTTGGCCCGCATTCTCCTCGATCTGTGCGATCGGCTCTCTCTCGATGTCCTCATAGAGAGTGAGAGCCCCGCGAAAAGGCATGCGTTCTGTGCTCTGTCTCGACGGCTCGCTTAGTAGAGCCAGAAATTCACGCGTCACTGATTTTCGATTCGACTTAATATAGTAGAACATGTGTTGCACCGCTTCTCGAGTGCGGCCACACGTGAGCACAAGTCTGGGAATCGTGTTTGCGATCAAATAACTCGATTCGTTGGGCTCTTTGCTGTTCGAGTCGAGAATAGCGTGAGAATTAGCGCCACCGAAACCGAAATTGTTCACCGAAACGACACCACCTTTTTTGTGAAAATCGAAATTAAGTGATTGCTCAGTGTTTGGCAAAATCATGTGAGACTTGCCCTCAAAGGGAGTGTTTTCGACGACCGGAGTGAGCGACCCGTCGAACAGTTCGGGAATGTCTGGATTGAGAACATTAATGTTGATCATCTTAGGGATGCACTTGTTTTCGTAGGCGATTATCACTTTAGCGATGGCGCACAGACCGGACGCCGCTTCCGAGTGACCGATGTTCGACTTCAACGCTCCCACTAATAGCGATCCTTCTCGATGTCGATCGCCGTCCACACACATGGCGTCCTTCATTGCCTTACACTCGATAGGATCGCCGGCTTTCGTTCCGGTGGCGTGAGATTCCATGTATTTCACCTCAAATTCACAATTTAAACTCATAATTCCTAATACATACAACTGAAATGCTTTATAACATACGGACAACGGATCGATGCCGACCTCGGCGTACGTCTGACGAATCAGATCGGTCTGAGTGGAGGCTTTGGGAAAGGTTATGCCCTCCTGTTTGTAACCGTCAGCGTTGGTCAGCGTGTGCTTAATTGTGCAGTAAACTCGTTTGGCGTCACTCCTCTTCTGCAGAAGCATAACACCCAACGCCTCAGCCCTGGCGTAACCGTCGGCCGACGCGTCGAATGGCTTGCATTTGCACTCCTGACTAGTCATCGACAGGTCGTGAAACATCATAGCCGTTCCCGGATATACGCAGATGTTGGCCGCGGCCACCAGTGCGGCGTCGCATTCGCCACTCCTTATGGCGACCATCGCCTGGTGTAGTGCTGTCAGACTCGAACCGCACGCCACGTCCACATTACTGACGGGGCCGTGAATGTTGAAGGCGGTGGTCGAGCGGGCCGCGTGCATCTGCACCGCTCCGACCGGGTTCGTGATGCCGGTGTTGCTGATCAGATTGGTCTCGTCCACACTGCTCGCCAGGAAGTAACCTAAATTCGAATCGCGAACTGTTTCCGGATTAATGCCTGCCAATCATTGAGTAATTGTGTTTATTATTGCAATTTTACAAATTCGTAAAATACAAATCAATACCGGCGTCCACTATAGCTTCGTGAGCTTTTTCCATGAGAAGTCTGAGCTGAAAATCGAGAGCATTGATCTCTTCGGTATTAGTATAACCAAAAAACTCGGCATCAAATGTGTCCAAATCGCTCGGAACAGTACCGTTCAGTTTAGGTAAACCCAAATAGCCTGTGTTTGATAATTATATAAAGAATTGATAATATGATCAAATAATTATAATACAATAAATTTTAACACAATGTGTTTGACAAAAAAAAGGCTTTAAATTAATATTACGAATTAATATTTCGAATTAATATTACGAATTAATATTTCGAATTTAATATTTTTGCCATATTTTCTATTATCAGTTTACAAATTTTTATAATATTAATATAAGTCATGAAAAATCTTTCAAATTGCAAACACATCCCATAAAAATACAATAATTTTATAAAAACAATAAAAAATTATAATTATAAATGTTAATTCAACAATTAAAATCATCGTTACTGAAACACTCACTTTATTATTTTACTGAATTTAATTAGATTTACTAAACTTGTCATCGAAAATAATGATTAATTGTTTATGAATTGTTTAATTGTATACATATAAAAGAATTTATTAAATTATTTAATTAAGTTGCAATTCTATTCCAGTTTAGTTTATATTAATTAATATCATATTTTTATATTATTATATTTTTAAAATTACCTGATGGCCAACGAGGATGACTATTAGTGACGCAATTTTTTCCATCGTATAAATTTTTGGCGAATTCATTCATGTCGAAACTCTCCGGAAATATACCAGATATTCCGCTGATAACAATATCTTCTTTCATTGATATCCATTTTGGCAGTTTTGACTGCGCCTCATTTGGTTTTGGATTATTCGGTGCCATCAATATATTTTAATAAGTGACGCGTAAACACTTTTAAGAATAAATGTCACTTAATTTAATTTAATTTAATTTTAAAATGATTAGAATAAAAACAATAAATTCTTTTAATATATTTTTATCAAAACTGTTAAATAAAAAATCTTAAATAGAATAAACAGTTATTTCGACTTTTTTTTAATTTAAATTTATAAAAAAAAGTATTTATAAAATTTAAATTTAATATACAAAAAATTTACTAAGAAATTAACATCACAAGTCTGTTGATTTCTAAATATGTAAAAATTTTAAAAACTACACTTTAGACAAATGCGAATTACAAGTTTAGAAATAGAGAGATTCAAAAATGTAATCACGATAAATCTCATGATAAAAAAGCATATTAACAATAATGAAATACGCAGGTCAGGCATTCACATACCTTTAAAGCGATAACAACTATGAAAATTTTTTCCACTAATAAATTATAACTGAAAAATTTTCTTTCTGTGTAAGTCATAAAAAAATAAATATTTTCATGAAATTTGTTTAAAACAATTAGTTATTTTTTCTAACATTGTTAATTTAAATTTCTAATTAATTAATTAATTGATTTGATTTCCGTAACACTCGCGTCAATTGTAGTCAAGTTTGGCAAACTTTAAGACACAATTTAATTCAAGGATTCAAAAATCCATTGTCAAGACATGCAAATTCTTTTCGGAACAATGTGTGAATAAGTCGAAAAAGTGATGCTAGCGATACGTGCACGTCGTTCACTCTCATGTCCTTCTTCTACCTTATCTCCGATGAGGTATTTTGCCAATGCATCAGTTTTGCAAGCAATGTCATCATTTTCTCTAATCGTCATTTGAATTTAAATATTCAAATATCCAGCTGGCAAATAGCCCCCATAAATGTTTTGTAACGCTCCTAAATATAGTTGAAGCCAATGGGTAACTCATGTCTTGTGAATAAGGAAAGATCAAATAATCATTAAAGAAACATGATTTCGCAACATTAACAGAGGCAGCCATGCGTACCAGTTTCGACATTTCTGAAAATTTCATTTCATAAAATTATTGATAACTCGAATAATAATAATTTAATCTCTATAATCAGAATTAAGTTTATTTATAAAATAAATAAAAATATTTAAGTACATCATAGAATTAATTAATTAATTATTACAAAGATTTAGGTATTAACTTTTTACTGAATTAAAAAAGCATTATTTATATTTAAAAAATTTCAAATATTAAATAAAAAATGCATATTTCATATTGTCTTAATCGTGTTCTGTGAACAAATAAAACAATTTATTCTGCTTTTCCAGTCATGTTAAGGTCAATTGTGTTTCATATCTATTTGCATGAGTTTCGCATTATTACTTAACTATGAAATAACTTTTATTTTAAAGAAGAAAAAATACAAATATTAAATATTAAAGCTTTTATCAAAATACTTATTAGTAAAGATGTAAAAAAAGCTCAAACTAACTTAAGCTCAGCTCAATCTTCGACAAAATTTTTGAACGTTAAGCTCACCGAAATGAAAAATTACTATATTAAGCTCAAGCTCGCAAAAAATTGTATGAGTTGAGCTCATACTTGTGAGCTTTAAAGCTTGAAATTAATGAAAAACATTGACTGCTTTAAATATTATTTCTTATATAGAAATATTAATACCATGCATAATAAATTATTACTTAGGGCTGTCGTAATTCGGGTAAACGAGGTTTTAAATCATATAAAAATGTATTCATTTGCCGCTCATTTCCAGCTGTAAATTTGAAATTTAATCCCACTTAATCTCATTAATCCCGTCTAAACCTTGTTTCCCCGAATTACGACTATATTAATATGTAAATTATTTAATATAATTTTCATAATTTTTTATTGATTATTGAAATATATTCTATAAATTGATTTATTGATTTCGATATAATATCTGGAGTTCTAAACTGCTACGTGATTACAAGCATATAAGCGCACAACAAATGCCCATTCAATTTGAATATCCTTAAAAAATTCCCACATAAAGAAAAACCACATTTTGCTCAATTTAGTAACTAAACTCTATAATTTAGTTAACTATTTTTCTATGATAATTAAACTCATATAAATAACTTTTACGATTTTAGGTGAAAGGATGGTTACATTTTTTGAAAAATTGCTAAATATATATATCGCAAGCATAAATGATGAATTTTATAAATTTGAAACTATACTCTAAACACAGACAGAAAGAAAAATCTATAAATTATTAAGAATCTTAATAGTTTTTTAATCACTAAAACACAAACGACATACAAATTTTTTATTGCAAATAAACATGAGTTTAATTAAATAAGGCATATACAAGATTACAGTTACAGTTATTATTTTGAATTCAATACATAATTAGATAAAGAAAAATGCATTCAAAAATGCAATACAAGAAAACTTGAAAAAGTAAATAATATAAAAAAATACTGTCCGCCTAATTGGGCGAAATGTCGAACTGGAGAATCCGAAATGGAGAATCCTATCCATACAATCATTTCTAAACAGCTACCGATTTAGTAGACAATTGGTGCGAATAAAGTGCTGGCTTCGGATCTGTCTGACCATCCATAACAACCACTGACTTCATGCCATCTTCAGGCTTAACAACGATACCGCTATCTTCTGCGCGCCGAATCGTCATGTCCTGAATGCCAGAGTATTGTAACGGCTGAAGAAATTGTCCCGAACTGGTCACGTATGGCTGAACCAATAGTTGGTATACTTGTTGTGACGGTCGAGTTACTTGTCTAACTGGTGAGACCAGAGGTGACGAGACCTGCAAATTATTGATTTATTTATCTTTTAGATTTAAAGGCCATTAAATTAAATTGATTGTATTTATTTCTGTAAAATTGACAAATTTTATAATTAATTAATTTACTTACGGAATGAGTTACGCCTGTAAATGGGTATTGTTGAGCAATCCATTGCTGCTGTTGAACGCCATCAGACACGAGCTGTATATTTGATTGTCGTAGAGGTATATTATTGGGAACGATATTAGTGAGACGAGACCAGGGATTGGTGTAGTATAGGGAGGAAAGAGGAACGTTCACCACTTTGACTCTGGGGAACGGTTGCGGCTGAACGACCACACGCTCATCGACACCATCGCCCCTCTCGCCCAAAGGCACGAGCTGTTGGTATTGAACGCCCTGTTCCAGTACTCGTCTTTGATCAATATTTCCAACTGTTTGGATAACTAGAGGTACAGATCGCACGGGTTGGACCACTGATGACTGTAACCCTTGACCCGTTAGTTGATGGCCAATGTTTGATTGCGAAACAAATCGCTGGTCTAATCCAGTCAAACCAAAACTCGGCTGAATAAAACTTGGCTGCACTTGTCTTTGATCCACATTTGATACAAAGTTAACACCCGATTGAACGCCTGGTTGAACACCATATTGGACACCATATTGAACACCCGATTGGACACCCGATTGGACACCCGATTGTGGCAATTGATACACTTGTTTCTGATCTACATTTGGGTCCAATGGCTGTGATTGTATTACAGACTGTGCCAGTTCTCCGATTTGCTGAACAAAAGGCTGACTCAATTGGATCTGTTGCTGAGGACTCGTTGCATAACCTGATTGATGTACGATTGGCTGCACTACCTGTTGAACTCCGGGATGAACGAGTTGTTGATCCTTTGACTGTTGCCATACCTGCTGTACTAAAGGATGCACCACAGTATGTACCACTTGTTTGTGGCCAACAGATTGTGGCACCGATTGAGATCTGACACCACTGTCGTGATCTAATTGATGATGTTTTACTTCTCTGACCACCTATTTTTAAATTTATATTTTGTTTAATTAAGCAAAACAATATTAAAATATTGATTACTTGGTGCTGAAGAACGGGTACATTAATGAATGAAGAAAAAAGTGAAGCATGCTTTTGTTGATTAACAAGTGGAACGGTTTGTTGTACGGTCTGCTGTTGGACTACAGGCTGGACGACGGGAACGGTTTGCTGGTGAACGAGAGGAATGGATTGCTGCTGAAGCACAGGTACGGCCTGTTGTTGGACGAGAGGCACGCTTTGGTAGATTACTTGCGGCTGTCCTGAAATCACTCCATACGGACTGCTTAATAGAGTGTCCACCGATTGGGACACAACTTTTTTATTCGAGATATCGCCGACCGGGTCTGTGAGCCGTCTTTGGCCGCTAAGCACTTGTGGAAACGTGTCGTCACGATCGGACAGCGGTTCGCTTTGTTGTTGGATTTTAACTTTAACTAATGGAAGTAAGGAAGATGATGGTAATAAGTCTGATGCAAGGGTTGTCGGCGGTAATGGTGTGGACGCCGGTAACCCCGACTCGGGCTTAATTTCGAGAACTAAAATATTTGTACCCTTTGTTAGATGAGATGATCGAAACAAATAAACTTAAAATCGCTGCATTTATTTTTGCTTTAAAGGTTAGAATTATGAAAAATAAATCTTTAAATATGTGTCTCGTATCTCTTGAATAGCTTTTTAAGTCTGCAAAACAGACGAATTACTAATGCTTTAATAACATTTTTAATCAATAATGAAACTGTTATAAGTTATAAAAGACCCACTTTTTAAACTATTTAATTAGATTTAATATTAATATTATAATAAACTTGTATAACAAACCGAGTTTATATAAGGCTAAGTATAACGGACGTTGATTTAGGAATAAGTTATTGAAGTAATAATTTTCATGCTTTATTTGATAAATTCAATAATAATTAATTTTTAAAAATAGTTTCAATTCATTTTGTTATCTAAATTCAATATTTATTTCTATTTTATATAATGTAAGATTATATAATGCACTTCATCTAATTATTTCAAAATTCATTCATTTGAGAAGCATTTTGAAGGTCAATAATAAAAATATTTTGTTATTCAAGGTCTCATCTTTGTGTTCACAGATCGAGGATCATATCAAAGCTTTTCAATTAGTTTATTAGCCTTATTGAGAACTTTTGTCTAAATGTTCATTATTTATAATTTTTTAAAATATACACATTAAAATGTTATTATTATTTGAATCGAGAGTAAAGTTATTTTGCTTATACTGCACAGTTGTAGTCGAACTGTAAGACTATATTTGCTTTTCCACCCCTTATCCACATTTAAGTTACATTATCATCGATATGTATTGATAACAAATATCAAATTCATACCTTCCTCGTTGTCTTCCTCGACCTGTGATTTTTGCTGTTCATTGGACAACACGCTTGTCTTTCCCAGTGGTTTGTTAGCGCTATTAGCGTATTGAAGAGAAGTGTCGATACCGACGATAGAGGCCTGTTGTTCGGTCTGTTGATTATTCCAGACAATTGGCTGTCCGCCAATCACTGATGTCAACACAGGCACACCGACGGCCACCGGCTGTTGAACATTAATATCATCGCCACTTGCTATGAAGCCATCTTTTCCTGCAGTATATTCAACAACTCTTAATTGGCCTTCAAAAGTATCAAAATAAAAGCATATTTATTAAATTTACAATTGAAAATTATTTATTCAATTCAATATCGATATTGAGACAAATTTATTAATAATTTTATTTATCTTTTTATATGAATTTATTTAATTTCAATACTTTAAGATATAAATTGAGTTATTCATCCAAATGTAAATATATTTTTTGTTGATAAGAAATAATAATCAACTGATTTATAATCTGTAATCGATATTTTTATATTCATAACAAAAAAAAGTGGAATAAAATTAAAATCAGTTATTTTGTTAAAACATATATAGATATTAATTTAAAACGGCAATCGTTTACCGGTCGGATCCTGAAAGCCGTACTTCCCCACAACAGTCCCGTCGGCGCTTCTCGTTTCGTCCCGAAATTGTCGTCCTTCTCGTCGGTTATTGTCAAAACTAAATGAATACGAGCCGTCAGTATTGATTGAACTGCTTTGTTGGACTTGCGATACGATGTGTGGGTTCGACACACAAACCGTTATTAGAGCCGAAAATATTAACTGTAAGTATATTTTTAAAGTGAAAATAAATTATAAATGAAAAAATTTATACATGTATTATTGTTAAATATTTTGTTGGTATAAGTTTAATAATAATTATTGATATAAAATAATAAAATACAAAATGAACACTCAAACAAAGATGAGATAAAATGCAATATTTTAATAACTATTCAACTGTTTTTAAATAACACCTTTAAAATACATTAATTGATTTCGGTGTTAACTTTCATTGTTTTGGTTTACATAAATATAGTTACTTAAATTGATCTAATAAATTCAAA
Organism: Microtritia minima; assembly: GCA_034699355.1. Classification (NCBI taxonomy): domain Eukaryota; kingdom Metazoa; phylum Arthropoda; class Arachnida; order Sarcoptiformes; family Euphthiracaridae; genus Microtritia; species Microtritia minima. The sequence continues at coordinate 10,461 of JAQIYA010000243.1, read as the reverse complement.
TAATTACCAGTTTCATATTTAGATTTTAAATAAAGTTTTAATAAAGTTCTTTTCACTTCTTAGTTAAAAAGTTTTTAGTTTACACTTGGTTTGGCCAAACTTAAACTGTTATTCTCTTCGAATCAAATCTTATAGACTGACGTTAAGAAACTTTCTACAAAAGTTTTATGGGAGGGAGAGTGAAATAAGTGTGGAATAAAATCTGTGCGGTAATCACATTAAACTATCAACTTTGAGTAGGGTTTGTAAAAAATTAAAACATCCACTAAATATCAGTTGTCCTGAGGGCAAACAAATGTGATCATGAAATGCTTTAAGTGCATCGATTTGCATGCGAGCATCGCTGCGCTTCATTCAGGTTTAATAATTTATATACCCGTTATTAATTTGTGAATATATTAATATTGCTATCATTCGAACTTGTCTTTTGCTTTACAAACATAATTATTTAAAATAAGTTAAATATTGTTAAAATACAGTTTAAACCACTGTTGTTTTAGTTTGAGTGGCGAGCATTCAAACTTGATTGCAATAGGATTTGTTTATCGAGAAATTTGAATTGGAATGTTGCTGTTGCTAACTAACTATATTGAGACCATCTCTTGCAGACCCCCAACATATGCCCTCAGGTCCACAACTTTCTAGTTTTGGTGTTTTTAATAGGATGGCGATAAACCGCATGAATTGATGGTTTCGAGTTTACGCTCGTTGAGACTAGTTTTAGATTTTTATTTTTAGATCACATCTCTCACTCGCACTGACTTACCATTCATTATCTTTTCATTTCTGCAAATAAAAAAGTGAATAATCACGAATCGAGCGCTGTTTCCTTTAACTAAATGGCAAATTGAAGTGAACTTGAAAACTGAAACTTTCCAAACTTTGCAAACTTTCCACATTTAGAGAGTCTCTGATTGTCCAAATAACAGGCTAAGGGCCTCATTTCGCTGCATAGCTTATCGTTTATAATGATTTTGATTTTATAAATCATTCACTTTTAAACTTTTATAATCAGTAACAAAAGTAATAATAATACTCTTAAGAAAATAAAATGTTTGGAAACTGTTTGATTAATCAATTTACTCTTCATTGACATATTATATCATTAAGTTTAATTAATGTAAAATATGTAATTAATGTAAAAAAATATATGGCTTTTTATAAAAAATTTGTCATTAAAAAAATTAAAATTTGCAGATTCTTCCTGAATAATTTCATATTTTTTTATCGATTTTTGAATTTATTAAGAAAAAACTTGAATTAAAATTCTTGTAAAAACCTGTAATTAATAAATAAACATGCGTTTCAACATTTATATATCCATATATTTCAATTAACTTTCTTCAATATAATGTTAAACGGTTTGGGCTCGACGTGCCAATTATTTGGGTCGGGATTCAGATCGTAATTATCCCTAGAATTTTCAAATTCAAACAGATATCTATCAGTTCGTTGCAAAAGTCTAGTTATTATCAGAAACGACAAATCAGTTGCCATTTTGTCTCCGATGCACATCCGTTTTCCGAGATTGAATGGAATAAAAGCTGCACTTGTTTTGGAGTTAAATTTTTGCTCTGAATCTAAAAATCTTTCGGGAGTGAATAAATGCGGATTTGACCAATATTTTTCATCGTGATGTACGGCACCGATGTTTACAGTAATCATTGTATTTTTCGGTATTGAAAATCCATCTATAATTAAATATAAATTTGTTTTGTTTAGTTTTAAACTTTCTACGTTTAAATTATTAATACAGATTAATAATGAAGAATAATAATTAGATTTAATTAATGGATTCTCATCGATAAATATGTACAGTTCTAAGCTTTGAATTAATTTATGTCAAAAAATTTTCAGTTATTAGTAATAATGTTGTGAATCTTAAAACTTTGATCTTAAATTTTACTCTTAAAAACTAGCTTGAGTTTGGACTTAAAGTCAAACTCAGGTAAAATAAGCTTAAGCTTATTTTAAGTGAAGTTTATAACAGCCAAATACATTAAATTTTGAAATTTTATCATAATTATTTTTATATTTCGGACACATATACTCTCTGCCATCAGATTTCAAATCCATGCTAGCTTTGGTAATAGTCATACAGTATATATTCGATTAGAGCAGACCTGATTATAGCTATTTTCTATCATGACAGCGGTTTCTGAAGGCAAGGATTGACTCTTTGGGGGTTAAAGGATTGACTCTTTGGGGGTTAAAGGAACTCGATTATAGCAACAACTTTTCTGAGTACTGAGAAGTTGCTATAATCGAGTATATATTTATATATACTATATATACTATAAATGGCTAAAACGTACCAAATTCGACGTCATGTGTTGAAATGTGCGGAACTCCAAGTGGCAAAACGTGTCTAAATCTCAATGCTTCACATCTGAAAGCATTAACGAAATGACAATTTGTTTTATCACTTGTCTCTGGATTTCTGAGCCCTAATAAAAATTATATTATTAAATCACAAAATGATAATAAAAGTTGATAATTAATGGAAGTATGATAATAGCACTATCGTTGAGGCGTTTGTAGGTTAGAGAAGTATTGATTTTTCTCAACATGTCATATCTCAATATGTCATGAGTAGAATGAAAATGAAAATTGAAAACTTTATTAATAACAGTGAGAGTCTTACTGTAAGACTGTCCCTCTCGATGTGTATTCATTTGGTTGATTAAGTGCGTGACCGCACAAAAAAATATTTTTTATAAAAAAGTTGTTGAGTTAAACCAATACATCTCAAAGTTCCCTTTTGAGTCGACACCTGAACGTTGTTCCCTCTTCATTAAAACTGATAGCACTCTCCGTACCCCATCCATACCCCAGGCGCCCACTAGGTTTGCTTTGTCCTCCTTATTCCAAATATATATGCCATTTATTGGTTGAGTGGCCACCATATGTCCGACACATCGAACCATTATATTATTCTCATCTCAAATAAGATTTTATAATTTATATAATTACCGATTATATTTTTGACTTCATTTCTTAATCTCTTCTGCATTTCTGGATAGTATGCCATTAAGAATAACTGCCACTTTAGTGCGCTAATTGATGTCTCAGATCCAGCTTTAATTTCATTAATTTATTGTTTAAAATTAAATTAATTTTAATTTTTAATTAATAATATTTAAAATTAATAAAATAATAAAAATTAATTTAAAATCATTGATGTTAAAAGTTTCTTCACTTTTTTCTTCTTAAAATAATTGACTAAATTATTTATATATTAATTTAATTTTAATAATAACTAAGGAATTAATTAAAATAATTAAATACTATTTTATCACAACATTTTATATTCACAATTTCAGCGAATTGTATTGATATTGTATTTAATTATATACCAGACACCCGACTGTTTCGATAACTTCATCATCAGTTGCCTATTGTTGAGACAAATTGTATTTGAGGCCAGTATATGTTTAGTGATAGGCTATATATTAAGTTTTAAAATATTTTGTATATAAAAACAAGTCATGAGCATCCAAATGAGCTTATTTTAACACTTTTTATTATTCTTAGGTTAATTAAGCGCTCATTAAGAAGGCTAATTCGCGTTATATGTATCTTATTGTAACAAGTTTCCCTTTGTTAATAAAGAGTATAGGATATATTAATCAATAATGAGCATCTTTAACATATAAAAACTCTATTTAAACAAGTTTCCCTTTGTTAATAAAGAGATTTGTAAAAGTTTTTAAAACACTATTTAAATGGCAATTAATTTGGCCCACTTGTGGTTCCTTCATTGGGGGGGGGGGGCTACAGACGGACGGACAGACAGACATCTCAAATCCATAAGCTTGCTTTTGTCAAACTCAAAATAAGCTAAAAATTAACAAATGACTCTTATATTCACCATTTTTCTCCCACTGCTAAAACACCATTTGTCTCAACAATAAGTCACTGATGATAATATAAAGTTATCGAAACTTTCAGGTGTCTTGAAAAGACATCGATTCCATTCATTGAAATTGTGAATTTTAAATGTTTTGATAAAAAGTGTTAATTCCTTTATTTAAGTTCTTAATAATTTTTAAATTGCTTAACAACATTATTAAAAACTATTAATTCAAATATAATTTATATTTACTATATCAATGTATAATAATTTAAAAACTAACCCAAAAATATGATAGACAACGCTCCGATTATATTTTGATCAGTCATAAAGTTAACTGCAGTTTTCCCTTCCATTGCAAATTTGTTTTTAGCTGTCATTAACGAATGCGCTAAATTATCACGACTGTCAGCTCTATATGTTTGCTGATTAATAAAGAAGTATTTAACATATAATCGAATTATATTCGACAATTTTGATAAATATTTTTCAAGTAATTTGTGAAAATATGTAGGCATCGGAATGTTATCTATTAAAAATATTTTTAGCATTTCTTTCTGTACGAAATGAAATGCACCGATTATTTCTTCTATCTCTTCATTATTTGAATTGTATTTCTTTCCAAACGTTATTTCAGCAATTATTTTGCATAATGTATAGTTAAAAATACTTTTAGAATTTAATGAATTGTGTTTAATTGGTGTCACAGATTCGTCAACTATTTCGCAAATTCTTTCTGATAAATTTTTCATTTGCAACATTCTCCTAAAAAATTAATAAATGTTAACAAACATTACAAAATTAAGATCTAAAAAATTTTAAACCTCAATGATTCGGTAGAAACTCTTCTTAATTGTTGTAATTCTTGTCCATAATTCATAAAAGCAAAAGGTTTGCATTGATCACTGCTGAAAACACTGTTTATTAGTGCATCAGGTCGTGAACATAATTCTTCTTTATTAAACAATTCCTTCGCCACTTCATAATCAGATATTATAATCATTGGTTTACATCCAAACCAAAATGTCATCAATTTTGGAAATTTTTTACTTATTTGAGTTATTTTCTCTGTTGAATGCTGTCTCCTTCCGATTATGTCTAAATATCAACTTTTAAATTAATTAAAATTTCAAATATAATCAAATTTTTACTCAATAAGTTGCCAATAAGTGGTAGTGGTATTAATCCTTTGGGATATTTGCTGAGATTAGCATAAAAATCAAAAAAATATTTTACTACTAATGTTAATAATAAAACAAAAATATAATAATGAAGATCTTGTAGAATCGAGTTGAAGAATATTTTAAAGAAATACATTATATGTGTATTTTATTTTATTTTAATTATTAATTCTGTACTTTTCTGTTTATAAAAAAATTCATCCATATGTCATAAGATTGATATTATTTAATTAACAACTCTAAAAGTAACTTAATATATAATATAAAAATAATTTTTTAATTTTGAAAAAAAACTAATAAATTATGTTTTAAACCCCATATGCTTAGTGTTTAATATAGACTCAGAGAGTCCGACTTTGCCATAGTCTGGACTCTCTAAGAGTCTCAGAAGTGGGAGTCTGAGTCTCTATATTTTATTGAAGTCTATTTAAATAGACTCTATTTGAATAGCCTCCGAAACGTTACAAATATTTTACTGAATGGTAATCTTGATCGTTGTGAATCTAAAGATAAGTATATTTTCTAAAATCAGTAATCAACCAAATATGCTAAAGTTAACTATGAAAATAAAAAGTTTAAAATAGTTGTTTTACATTTTGAAAAAGCTTCCTGTTATGCGTAACACTGACGTAGGATTTTAATAAAGTTTGTTTACATTTTGAAAGTAAAACCCTTTTTCTATATGTTTAATAAAATTTTTCTTTAATGTAAACCATTATTTTAACACCTGGTTTTTATTTTAGTTTCATTTCTTTTAAAAATTACATATAAATAATTATTTTATAAAAATATTTTATAGATAAAAATAATAGTTAAATAATTGATGAAAGTTACTATAAAGATAAAAGCATTTTAGACTTAACGTATATATTCACTGTTAACGGCATGCCGTTATTGCCGAATATGGCAAAAAAGGCAGAGTCGACTCACAATTAACGGCATGTGCCGCTAATTCAGAGTACGGCTACAAATTCAAAATAAATTGCAGATTCACTATTAACGGCACCCAAATATTTAAAACGCAAGCTTTTTCCTCAAATTTCTATATTAATATATTATTTGAACATAGTTTAAATAGTCTTATTTAGCTAAATGGCTATCATTATATATCTGTGGATTATATCTGTATTACTATTACAGCCTAAATGCGATCTAAATGCGGCCAACTTTTGCGAGACTCGGCAATAACGGCACGTGCCGTTAACAGTGAATATATACGTTAGTTATAAACGTTAATTAAAATTGTAACATTTTAACATTTCACGCATATGACGGTTACTAAAATTAAATATATTTTCGCACTTTAAGTCTTATAATTTTTTATTTAACTTGAAGTGTTAGACTGTATTGTTACTAATAGCATGTCAACACTAATAAAATTAATAAATTGAATTTTAGAGCCAATATATGTAGAGAAACACTTTGCTCTCCCATACACTGTATAACAAGCTAATAAGTTATTGTAATAATGTTTTAATAAAAAGTGCGTATGAGTTGATTGATAACATGAAACAAAATAATACGAGGTTGTCATATAAATAGTACATTCTGTAAATACAGAAATTCGTTAAACATATCTAAATGTTTACTCTCGATATGTTAAAGCAATAACACTGTCTTTGAAGTGAATTTTTTTCGCATACAATTGCAGCAAATTTTATTTCTAAGCGATAATATTTCTTAATAACGTTAAGAAATATTGATGTGTAATATCAATGAATAAAGAATTATCGACTTTTCAATATAGCGGTGAAAATTTATTTAATACGCATTTATTGGAAAATAAAATGCGTTTTATTCGGATTGTATTGTACTTTGTATTTATATTTTGTTAATTATTTGAAAATGTTTTCTTCGATATAATTAATTTCTAACGACATTACTTTATATCAGACTGTTTGCACGCATTTTGTTGCTATGTTTGATACCATCAAATATTATGCCCTAAAAAATTGGCCTTAATTTAAGCAAAAAAAGTTATATTATTTATTATTAGTTGAAACGAAATATGGGTAATAATGTGACGACAAGTTCTGTTGAGACAGTAACGATCAATAAAAGCGACGTTAACGATGAAAATTTTCATAGCAGTATCAAAATTAATGGCATCGACTTCGATGGCGATGAACAACAAAAAGAGTCAATTGATGACGAAAAGTCGTTTGAAAATCATCAAAATCCACAATTTTTATTTGGTTAGTTAACAACAAAAATTAATGACATGCTTTCCAATTCCTTTAAGTAATTATAAACATATTTATTGTAAAATCATTATCAATCATTTAAGTTAATATTGAATAAAATATTAAAATTATTTATTATGCTATATTAAAATAGAATTTGGGTTAAAAATAAAAAATATGTAAAAATCAATATTAAGGTATGTTTGAGTTATTATGATATTATGAGATATATTTATTTAACGATAATCAACCGAAAGCACACACTTTTAGAATAGTCAAGAATAAGAGTGAATATTTTATATAATGATTAAACAATTATTTAATAAGTGGAGTATGTTTTTAAAATTTTTAAATAAATACATTTATTTATTAAAAACATTTTTTTACATTTTAGGCAATGAGTTGCAAAATAATAATAAAATAAATGGCAAGTTATTTCGTCGATCGAGTGTATCGACAACACCGCTACCATTAAACACTGTTCAAGAACTTAATGACGAAAGTGATGACAATATAAGTTTGGGCACAGAAAAAAGAAAGGCATTCAAATCGCGGATATTTGAGAAAGAAAGTCCCTCTTTGTTGGTCACAAGCATTGATTTCGGCAACGACTTTCTAGATGTGGACACCGATACGGATAAACTCTTAAGTGGCTCGAAGTTGACAATCAGTGATATTAATAGTGATACCGATGAAGTCATTCAAGAGTTAAATAAATTGATTACCGAAACGGATGAAAATGAGTTTTATAAGAATGGCTTCTATAGGAAAAGAGGACAGTCGTGGAGCAATTGGGACACCACTGCCAATGGAGAACTTAAGGCTGAGGTGAGACTATCTGTTTTCTAGTATTGTAAAGATTTGCGATTTTGCTTGTATTGCATTGAATTGAATAATGGAGAGAATACTTCATAAAAATTATTTTTAAAATCTAACAATTAAAAACATTATTTCCGACCCCTCCTCCATATTTTCCATACTTTTTTATGTTAAAGATAAAGTTTAATACAAACAAAATATGTTGAAAAATAGAGAATAGAGTACGAAGTATCGCAATCACTGAATTCATTCGTCGTATTAGAGTAGACAGACATTAGCCAATCGCTATCAACAAACATACTCGTGTAATGAGATTTCTATAAAGAATGGCACTATTTTGTGTTCTTAAGTGTTGAAAGTGGTCAGTTTAGTGCGTTAGCTTAGGAGTGAGACAGTAAAGGAGAGACAATTTAGGTCTATGGACGGGTTAAAGAGATCGTTAAGAGATGCGAGAGTCGCATACTTTCTAGCAGTGCTATATTTGCACACTAATTGGGATTTTAAATTTTTGAGTGTAAAGAGTGGAAGAGAGAGGAAAAGATTTTAAATGGTTAACCTTTGATCCTTTAATTTTATTTATAATACTTAATACTTAATAATATAAAATAGCATAAATAGTTTTTTAAAAGTTCTTATGCAGACTTACGGAATTGTAAAAATAGTAAATGAACATTCTTAGTATATGATGATATTTGCAAATAGAGTGTCCAATGCTGAGATAAAATAACTAAAAAGTGTGTTGAAAGTAGATTTTGAGAGACAGAAATATTTGATTATTCAACTAAAGTGTTGACAGAAATTATATTATCTATAGAAAGTAAAATCTTGAGGAATGTGACGCGAAGTTCAATCTTTAAAGCCATAAATTTTTAGAATTATCGGAATAAAATTTAAAATAGAATATAATGAAGAAAATGATGGCTTTGATTAAAATTTCTTTGATTCCTATATCTTTAAATATTAAATAAAATTTTCGATGGATAGACCGATTCCAAGGATAAGTCGAAATTAATTTTCTTTAAAATTAAAATTTTTTAGACAAGCTCGGCTTATACACAAGAGTTTAGGGTAATCACAATCCTAACATTACAAGTACATCTCTATTTATCAAATAATGATATAATGAAAATAAAGTTAAAATCCTCTTATAATATTTTTAAATATTGCTTTAGCATATGGTATCTCAGCATTAATTAAAACTTTATTATTTGATAAAATTATGAATTAATTATTGATTATAATTTTGAATGAATTTATTTTTATTTAAAAATATTTCATTGCGTGTTATTTAAATATTAAATTTATTCTATAGTAAACTAACATTTTTCTCAAAATGTTAGCCATTTTCCAGTGTCTTCGCCGCTAAAATGTAATTTTTTTTAATAATGATTCTAAAAGTCTTTATTACAGCCATAAATTTAAATATCAGTCTTAAATCTAAAATTTTTATTTAAATTTTGCTATCGATTGCCATTCGATGTATTTATTGAGATATTTATAAGTCTATATAAGTCTATTGATGTGCATTTGCTATACAAATCATTAGTGATTGTAATCATTGGGTGATTAAACCTTAAAGATTAGTCTGGAGTTTCAATAAATAGATCGATTACTTTAGTCCATTACAATGCACTCTTCAACGCTATACTCTCTTGAAATACAAAGATATTTAAGTTATAAAAATTGAATTATATGCATACAGTTATTATTGACTAACGATATTATAAACAAACATAAAAAACAAAATTATTTCAATACTTTTTAGTAATTAAAATGACTCTTATTATGAACAAAAGCATTTAATGAAAAAGTTTTTGAGCATAAATTATGCAAACCCATAATTATGATTCATTATAAACTAATCCTACAATTTTTATTTTAAATTCTATGCATTTTATGCTCTAATTTGAACTAAAGATAGTCCAGTTTAACCATCTTTAAAACGTTAGTTTTTCGCATTAAATAATATTTTTAAACTTAAATAAATACCAAATTTAATAATAAATTATTTAAATAATTAACTTAAGCAAATAATTTTTAATTATCAAATAATACTTTAAATGAAAAAGAGTTTATATTAAAGTTTATGTACCTTAAAGTTTGTTATTAAATAAAATTTACACATTTAACAAACTCAAATAATTATAGATCAAGTTTTTGATTGCAAAATATTAAAAATATTTTTATAAAGTCTAATTTCTAAATCTATAAATAGTAAAATCTATTTAAAAATTTAGGGTGATTTCTCTATGGTTATTATCTTTAAAAAATGAAGTACAACTTAGGTTTTGCCAAAAAAATATGTTTTTATATGAAAATTTCCAAATATAAATGCCGATGCATCTACTTTTATTAATATTTATTTATAAACAAAATTAATAAAAATTAAATTTTATATTTCTATTATTATTAAAAATTATAATAA
>JAQIYA010000242.1:0-24562 GCA_034699355.1 Microtritia minima | reverse complement strand
TATAAATTTCATATTTAAAAACAGTATAATAAAAATAAAAAAATAAAATTTTTTAAAAATATTTTGACATTTAGATGTTGAAGATTTGACAAAGTTATACGACGTTTTTATGCCAAAACAAGAAGATCTTCACGGCGCGGCTTTGGCTTTGGTCAGATTACAAGACACTTATAATTTAAATATGTCAGATTTAGCGCGGGGCAACATTTATGACTACCAAACTAATGTCCAAATGACAGGTTTGAGAATTTGTTATATATTTTTAGACAATCAACTATCCATCACTTAATTGATTAATTGAATAATTAGCGCGAGACTGTTTATATCTTGGAAAGCATTCATTTAATAATGGCTATTATGGATATGCAATTGAATGGTTTGAAGAGGCTATTATAAGAGCACAGCGTGAGAGGAATATGACGGCATCGGTAACCGAAATTTTGCCATTTTACGACATGGCTCTCCAAGTGGTATGTCAGACAAGTCTTATACTAACACATGCCTATCATATACTGACCTTTAAATTCAATTTTTATATACTGTCGAGTTTTAAGCGCTATATAACTATCACAGTGACAATCAAACACATTCGAGTAACAGGAGGGATGAAAATAACTTAAAGTGTTTTGCTAATTATAAATTTATAAATGCTATATATATTGGATATGCCTGTGGCTCAAGTAATAAATTATGCTAACATCCAAATTGCAATAGTCATAAATCTCGTGCTATTCAGGTAACGAACAGAACGTGATTTGTCAATAACTATTGCCATTCAATGACATTCGTGGGATAGATGTGACTGAAAACAATGTTAAACTAAACTGAATATAATGAAATATTAGATGCATAATGAAATAAAATGATTGTTGTGACAGCACCACGATTTGCAATTCAATCAAAGCTATGCAGAGGAACCGTCCGAATATCCGCCAACAAAGTTACGATTATTTGAAGGCGATAATGAAGATTATCGCAAGTATCAATCATTATGCAGAGGAGACACTATTCGAGTGAGAGATAATTTGTCACTTTCCTTATCAAATAAAAAATTCATATTTGATAACTTGTTATAATAGAGGCCAACAGAAGAGAAAAACTTGAAATGCTTTTTAACTCATAATAACAATCCATTTCTTATTCTGCAACCAATAAAAGTGGAAGTGTTTAATGAAAAGCCTTACATCGCGATGTTTCATAATTTAATGACAGATTACGAAATGTCAGTGTATCGTGAGTTAGCGATGCCTGTGGTAAGTATTTATTAGTTAACTATATTTGAGAACATGTTATGCTGTGAAATGAGTTCCTTATTGTTCACGTTATAGTTGACTCGTGCGAGGGTTCAAACAGATAATCACGACGACGAAGTATCCACAGTGAGAACTAGTCAAACAGCTTGGTTTTCTCCAGAGCATCACGAAGTGGTGGGAAATGTAAATAAACGAATTGAAGCTACAACTGGATTATCACTTAACATGGATAAAAGTCATTGTGAATTAGTCCAAGTGGCCAATTACGGCATGGGTGGCCATTATGTGCCGCATTACGACTATCTCATCGTCGACCGCCCACCAGACAAACGCCATTTGGCTCCTCCGAGAGAGGTCTACGCCGGTGACAGAACTGCCACTTTAATGTTTTATGTAAATAAAAAGGTTCTGATGCTTTCAAATTGATTGACTGACTTTGCATTGCTAGTTATCCAGTGTTAAGCGTGGAGGTTCAACCGTTTTTCCTCGAATAGGCCTTAAAGTTTCACCCGTTAAAGGTTCGGCTTTGTTTTGGTATAATTTGCATAGAAATGGAGAAGGAATTGAGGATACGATACATGGCGCGTGTCCTGTTTTAATGGGTGATAAATGGGGTAAACAATTATATTTGTTAAGTTGAATATATAAATGTTTACTAATTTTTGCTTTCTATCCCTCAAAAATAGTTGCAAATTATTGGATTAGAGAAATAGGCCAAGCATTTAAACGAAAGTGTTCGTTAAATGCCGACGAATAACACTCAAGTTGTTATGTATTGCTTAATGATAATGAAATTAAATGAAAGTGCAATCTTGCGTCTACTATTTAACAAAATCATTAAATGCTTTTCAATAAGTATACCACTAGTTTTTAAATGATTAAGCCAAGCATTTCAATATTATATTTGCATTAATGAATTCAGTTCGAGAATTTATTTTTCAAAACTAAAACGCATAATGAAAACATGCGAAAAAATAAAGCTAATATCGAATATAATAACATCAGGTATTCTAAACACTGATAAAAAATAATGAGCACATTTCCTTTCAAAGCTTTTAAATAAGTATTGTAAGTTAATTTAAATAAAAATTTGTGTATAATATTATGTATAAAATAATAAAAATTTGTTAATAAAAATAAACGTATGCTTCACTGATGAATATCGCATGAATAAATTAGGCGTGAGTCGGAAAAATAATAAGTCTGACTGTCATTCGTATACACTACAGCACAGTATATCACATTTGACAGTAAAAAACTGGGTTAGTATTAAAGTTCAATGATATACTATTTTAAATTTATTAATATGAATTAAAATTTTATAAAACATTCACCACTTTTATCTAATATAACACAAATAGCTTTATCAGTATAAATAACCTTAGAAATAGCATCTGACAATTTAGTGGACCGATTGGGAACGGTATTAAATATCATCAATGACTTATCATTGCTATCCAAATCGATGTAATCATAATAAACATTTAATTTCGAGTCAGACATTTGTAAATACGATGTAAGACTCATCGAAGTTGAAGAGTCCACGTTATTCTTTTGAAGCACATGATCCCCGAATTCCAGTCCCATATTAAGCTTGAGCTGAACGAGTTTCATGACAGCGATCGCGTCTTCGCTCGAGTCGTGTCCATTCACGTCATTTTGAATTTCCATATTCAAAAATTTAGAGCTTAATTTTTTTAAGCTTGATTTGACGTGACGTATACTCGAAAGATTATAAATAACACTCGTATCGATAATGTATGGATGAATTAATTGAAGTGCATGTAAATCAAAATTTAGGGATTGACCGCATAGGATCGCGTCCTCAGGCAATAATCGTTTTAATTCTTGTTGCACATCATATAATGTCACTTTTACAGGATCTAAAAGTTTTTTAGTGATTCCGCTAAATCTTGTGAGATAATTAGTAATCGGGTTCAATGGTTTAACAAGAGTGTCATAAATGACTTCACAATTTTCATTAACGACAGAAACGCGAGTAATTTCAAGTTTATTTGCGCTCGTCTGACACATCTCGCAATCTATCGAATACAAGGGCGAAGAGTTATTGACGGGAGAGTATGAATCTTTAGTGTAGCCATAGTTTTCTGAAGGAATCAATGGATAGTTCTCAATGGATAACTGCAATGGAGATAATAATATATCGAGACGTGACACGCGCTCGTCTTTCTCTATGTCCACCGCTTCCGACTCTGATTTAACACTTTTTCGGTAAAGTTTTTCCATTATACTATTTCTTAACGATACCAATAACAATGAAGAAATCCATTCATCACTTGTTTCAAATTTAATTACGTGTTGAAAACTTGATGAATCAAATAATGAATTATCGTAATTACAGTTCAACGCAAAAATTACAACTTTAGTGGCTTTTGATTGTTTGCTTACTCGACACCAATTTGGAGGTCTCGAGAGTCGCGAAGAAGTCTTCTCTGGAATGAGACACGCGATTATGAAATCTTGAATATCACTCATTGTAAGCGTGTCTGATCTGCCATTGTTTGATGTGATGTCTGATGAGTTCAATTCAAGACAATTGATTTCTTCGACATTGAGTTTGGCATAAATGCCGTTATTTAGAAGAGCAAACTTCGGCCTCTCTTTGGCCAAACGCAACGCCAATTTCTTTCGCAGTTCAGACATCTCTTTCGTGTCCGCAGAAAACACGTGACTTCTGTCCACCGATTCGATCGACTCAATAGTGTTGTTCTTCTTTAATTTTTTGGTGTTTAACTCATGTCGAGAGCAGTGCTTATCGTTAACTCCGACCGACCCTTCAATCTCTTCATTAACCAAATCCAATAAAGCCTTTATTTTTCTTTTCTTTCTTTGCAATCGTTTTAAACTTTTATCACTAATTCTCTTCATATTGATGTGAACACTACTACAATATTATCGATACATTATTGAATTGAATTCGTTTCACAAATCTATAATATTTTATAATAATTATATAATAATTATTAAATACGTTTAATATTAAAGGCATGAGTGACCACAACACACATGTTTCGGTGTATTGAGTGAAGAATATGTGAGGCCAATATAGATTTGTTTGTGTGAATATAGATAACAGCACTGCATTTACTTCTGCACACACTTTCATCTGTTTATTGGCATTTCTGTGATGCGATGCTTAAACGTTACACTCTTTCAATTAATTATAATTGAATGTAATGATTGTTTCGAGTTTGTGGACAATCATTACGATCATTGATTTATATGAAATAGGATTGTATTATGAAATATGAATCAATAATTGAGTGAAATGAGTGGCGTTAACGAAAGCGATGCGATCGCACACGAAGTGGTGCGCAAGGTATGCATATTTAGCTGGACTTTGTTAGCATTGAATGCATTCTCTATTTATTATTTGTTATGTCAGAGATATCGACGCGAATCACCGAAACAAGAAGACAACTCTGACGACGATTACGTGCCATACGTTCCCGTAAAGCAAAGACGAAGGCATGAGTTGGAGAGATTGACGCGATTGACGGGACTGGCGGTCAGCGATGAGGACAGGTCGAGGTCGGCGTTCGACGGCTCCGACGACGACAACAGCAACGCCAACGTCGCCAACGAAAACGACGACTTGGATCAGTGGAGGAAGACTAACGTGAGTCTTCTCGACCAACACAATGAGCTGAAGAAGAAGGCAGAGGCGAGGAAAGAGAGCGCCATTGAGAAGCAGCTCAAAGAAGAGGAGAAGATATTGGAGAGCGTGGCCGAGAAGAAGGCGCTGATGGGTGTGGCGGAGCTCGCGAAGGGGATTCAGTACGACGACCCCATCAAGACTGGGTGGAGGGCTCCCAAGTTCGTGTTGGATATGCCCGACGCGCGACACGAAGGCGTGCGTCACAAGTATCGCATTTTAGTCGAAGGCGAAGCACTTCCGCCACCGATTTCCACTTTCAAGGCAATGAAGTTTCCGAAAAGTATTTTGAACGGCTTGAAAAAGCGCGGCATCACTAAACCCTCTCCTATACAAATGCAAGGATTGCCTGCAGTGCTCTCTGGACGTGATATGATTGGAATAGCTTTTACCGGTTCAGGCAAGACATTGGTGTTTGTGCTGCCACTCGTGATGTTCTGCTTAGAACAAGAACTTCAATTGCCATTCATCAAAGAAGAGGGACCGTACGGACTCATTATATGTCCGTCACGAGAGCTCGCGAGACAAACTTACGAAATAATTCAATTTTATTGCGACTGTTTATCCCAAAGCGGAATGCCTTCACTTCGAGTCTGTCTTTGCATCGGAGGCGTGTCCATCAAAGAGCAAACCGATATCATAAGACGCGGCGTCCATATAATGGTCGCCACTCCTGGAAGACTAATGGATATGTTAGAGAAAAAGATGTTTAGTTTACACGTATGCCGGTATCTATGCCTCGACGAAGCGGATCGAATGATTGACATGGGATTCGAAGAGGATGTTCGAACGATTTTCTCATATTTTAATGGACAGCGACAAACTCTATTATTTTCAGCAACAATGCCTAAAAAGATACAAAACTTTGCTCGAAGTGCTTTAGTTAAGCCAATAACGGTTAATGTTGGGCGCGCTGGCGCTGCCTCTCAAGACGTGTCTCAAGAAGTAGAATACGTTAAACAAGAAGCAAAAATTGTTCACTTGCTTACGACGCTTCATAAAACTGAACCACCAGTTTTAGTGTTCGCTGAGAAGAAGCAAGACGTGGACGCTATTCATGAATACCTATTGCTTAAAGGAGTCGAAGCGGTCGCCATTCACGGCGGCAAAGATCAGGACGAGAGGTCGCGCGCTGTCTCCGAATTTAGAAGAGGCGAGAAAGATGTTCTCGTCGCCACTGATGTGGCATCAAAAGGACTCGACTTTCAAGATATTAAACATGTTGTTAATTATGATATGCCCGACGATATTGAGGATTATGTTCATCGCATCGGTAGAACTGGAAGATACGGAAGGAAAGGCATCGCCACTACTTTTATTAATAAGTCTTGTGATGAATCTGTTCTTTTGGATTTGAAACATTTACTACTAGAAGCCAAACAGAAATTACCGCCATTTCTTGCGGCGCTTCAGTCGGAGAGTGAAAAATATTTGGATATGGGAGACGAACGTGGATGTTCTTACTGTGGAGGTTTGGGTCATCGCATCACCAATTGTCCCAAATTAGAGGCCATGCAGAACAAACAAGCCTCAAGTGTCGGGCGTAAAGATTATCTCGCGAGTGGAACTGCTGACTGGTAGTGCTTTGTTGGGATAATAACTCAATAAAGATACACATATTTTACATATTCAATAATTTATAACATTCAGTCATGCGATGAATATTTTTATTCGTGATAAGACTTTGATAATTGAGTGCGTTTGTAGAATAGTGAGAGAGACGAACAGATAAATTGAATGTAATTGAGTCACGCATTAAGTTATGCTTTTGAATCTATAATCATATTTGCTTGTGTTTCTCGAAGTCAACCAAAATGGTAGTGTGTTTGCAGTGCAGTCTAAATGAAAACTTGTTAACGCACTATTTCTCTCCCTATTGTTATTACTCGCATATACAGAGCAAAGAGAAAAAGTAAAGTTATTTATTTGAGAGCGCAGATATTCCCTCGATAACAGAGGGAATCGTAGCCGACAAAGCAATTATCAATGTGTCAAACGAATACACGCGAAAACTTAAGCCCTACTGCTATTTCAAATCCAATAAAACGTGTTGCTCTGTGCTTCACAGCATCGAAAGCCACGTATGGCACGGCTTACACCACCAAACACTATCACCATTGCTGTGCGAATCAAACTTACCATCTTATTGTTTATAATGTTGCCTAAAATTGCCGACACTATGAGCGAAAACTTAATAGACTTATCTCTAATCAGAGTTCAGTAGGTGTTAGAAAAAACGTTCAACTGATTTACTTTTTAATATGAAATTATTGATTTTACCGATACTTGCTGTGCGATTATTAATAGTTATTGTGAGCTTTTTACAAATGTGTTCATTTGTACACAATTTATACTAATTTGTATATTCATATTATATTTTGGTTAATACTTCGTATGTACGCCACAATTATAATTTATTTTTAAAAAAATATTAAAAACTTGTGAATATTTTGTAGTGATATTACTTCTTTTTCATTTAATTTAATAAATTCAATACTTTATTATAAATAAATAAAATTCTAAATATACAATTTAAGTCATTTCGAATTTTTGTCATTATATAAATGTAAATTAATTATTGTTATTTTTTAGTATAAATGTTTATGTTTAATATAAAGTACTTTTTACTTATTAAAGAGCGGACATTTTTGGTTAAAACCGACTTCTTTATTACTAGTTTAAACTTTGGTTAAATTGTTTAGCGTTCAAAACAACTCTTAAAAGTAACTTTTAAGTTACTTTTAAGAGTCTTTTATCTTAAAATCACCGGTTATTTTATTTAAACTAAATAATTAATAATTTTTAGCTTTTACAGTTTTCACATTGAAGCTATGTATGAATGCATGTATGCGACCAGCGAGTGTAGAGGTTAAGTTGTTCAAACAATTGAATGAACTCAATGCAAATGTCTATAGTTTTAATGAAAAGTTCAGTTAACTTGGAAGGGCTTTAATGGTGAGCAGTGAAGGAGTTATCGATTGGATGCATATTTAGCATTATATTTAATGGCATGAATTTGGAAGATGAATGTGATGATATAATTTGTTCGCATTAAAAGGCTATACTATAATGATTAGTAGTAATACAGTGAATGGGATAAGAAGTAGAGCCCTATTATCATTTATATTTCTTAGCGTTTGCCAGAATAAGTGAACGGATGCACTCCCAGGAGTTTTATGTATAAGACACTGGCATCAACTCATTTGCTCACCAATTAACACAATGTCAGTATCGAAATGAGTTATCGCAAGCTAACGGCTCCCAAATGCCTGCTGCGATGCCATGACTATACCAGTGCTGATCTCAGCCAAACGTGCATTTCGATACTTTGACCTGAAGGCTATAATAGCATTCACTTTTACAACGCATCAGAGAGTTATAAAAAATGTTTGCATGAAAGTATGATAGTATGATAGTATGATGGCTGATGGCCTACCCTATCATATATGTTAGATATGTTTGCCATGTTTGCTACGTTTGCTTTTTCATGTTTTATGCCACTGCCTCTGCACATATGAATCTTTATTAACTCTTGGGAATTACAAAATATATATATGTACTGCTTTACTTATATATATATTGCCAAATATATGATGTGTATATATGTGGCAAACTGTAAAAGTAAGAGTGTGTCGAAAAAATCGAAAATTCACATTAAAGTTCGAGTTTAACTGTTATACTCAAAGTTGTTGATGCGAACCAAATATAAAAATATTGACATTTTATCACAAGTCAAACCTTGCATTATTCACAGTTTTGCACATTTTTTATTTTTTCACGAGATTAATGAAAAGCAATCAGTATTCAAATTTTGATGATTTGCTCAAAAAAACATATTAAATATTGTAATACGTAATAATTATATTAAAAATAAGTAAATAAAAGTAGTTTTATAACTGTTTAATAATAAATAAAAATTTCTATTTATAACAAAATTATTTAATAAAAATTTCAAAATCTTAATTAATTAATACTAACCTTACCGAATGGCTTCGCCACTAAAACATGTTTTTAAAATTTCATTCTCTCTCTCTCTCTCTCTCTCTCTCACTCACTCTCTCACTCTCTCACTCACTCTCTCTCTCTCACTCTCTCTCTCTCTCTCTATCACTCAACCTTTTTTACCATATTTTATTCATTCATTTATTTATAAATATTATTGGCATTATTTAATTATTATCAAATGTTTTATTTTGAATTTTAAGCAACAATCAAAATAAATCCATTATCATATTTTTTATTCATCTTACTTTGATTTGATGACAGTAGTTTTGATGAATAAAAAATATAATAATGACAGTGTCAGCAACAACTTTAATACAACTGACAAAATATTCAAAGAAATCCGTTATCAATTTTAAGGTTGAAAATTTTTAAAGATTCCTTTTAAAGCAACAATAAATAGCAACTCAACTGTTGGAAACTCATGAAAACACACACTCACACACACACACACACATACTAACACACTTTATTTTTTAATAATTTATACAGATTACATATTCTGTATTAATTTTATATGATAACTTGATAAATATTCATTAATAATTAAAAAAGAAAAATATTAATATTTTAAATTATATAATGAACCAATAAATTATATATTGTTTAATAATTATAAACAATTTAAATAAAATATTATTACAAATAAAAATAATTGTTATTTAATAAACAATATAATATTATTATTTTGAACATCCCTTTGCATACAAGAGAAGAACGAACTGAATTTGGGATATACTGATAAAGTTCTTACACTACTCTCTCTATAGAGAGTATATCAGTAGTTGGTGAGCTTTTTAGAGCCATATATATACAGGCAAAACAAACTGCATCCAAACTACATCATTTGTTGCACAATTCCGTTGGGACCCCGATGTTCATTAAGCCTCGGCCCCAACAAAGCCTCGTGGGTATTGGTAGCGAGTCTATGCCGCGTTGCCCTTCGGTAAAAACGCTGCTGTAATATATGGTGCGTGAATAACATCGGCAATCCTAAAGTTTTGCTATACGATCAAAGTTTTACTTACGAGTTAAGCAAACTTCTTCCTATAGTTAAGTAGAGAGTCTTCACCGAAATGAGACACACATTGGCGCACAAACTCTCTCTCCTCCACTCAATCATGAATTTTGTTTATCTACTGTTGGTTCCCAAAGCAAATATTCGACAGAATGCAAAATTTGACGGATTATTCTGCTGTGCATTCATCGAACTGGTATGGCTATGGTATGGTATGGTATGGCTGGTCATGGCTATGCCTGCGAAATCAAAATTGATATCTAGACGGGCTCAACATCAACATCAACGATGAGCATCGCTAAATAATGCATATAAAGCGTCATTTGTTTTCATTTGTTCACTGACAGGCCCAACACTAAAAATTGTTATGAATGCTTTGTTTAAGCATTTCTTTGCATAATAACATATTTTGACCTCCAAAACAGAAGTGTTTTAGCATTTCTACATAATTTCGACTCACTTTACGAATAATTTAATATTTAAAACATTATAAATGAAATATGGAAAGTTTATATACACAACAACAAAGAAAAAATTTACACCATTTTACTTACATTTTCTTTTCTAATACGTAACTCTTTGAGGTATTAGTATTTTTAAAATATTATTATTAATATGAATGTTGTTTTATAATATAAAAGATTTAAATATTTTAATGCCTAAAAATGTTATTAATGTAAAAGTATACTTATATTATTTTATTAATTACGCAAATGTTTTTAAAAAATAAATTAACTTTTTTTGAGATAACTTTTTAGCACCGTTTAAACAACACTAACATTTAATAAAACAGATCAAATGTTTTAAATATTATTCTAATAAATCATAATATAATTTTCAATGTACAGTTGGCGACCGATCATATGAAGTGGTTTGGTTTCGGGAATTACTTCATACGATCGGTTCATAAGAAAAAACATTAAAATCTTTATTTTATTCATTCAATACAAAAATTAGGCAAAAAACAGTTATTTTGGTTTGTTTTAAAGATTTAAATGTAATTTCATTAATACTCAGTCGAATGTCATCCAACTTCTGGTCAACACGGTTATCACTGTGTTTATACTATAGAGATTTTACTAACAAAGTTATGACAAACATTTCTTAGAATTAATGAAATACAACTAAACTTAAAACTCATTATATGCTAAAAGCTTAATATGAAGTATATTTATTCAAATACAGTTCATACCAAATACTTATATCATTGATCCCTATTTACATGCATTTCTATATGTTTGGTCCCAATAATCAGTTCATATCATCGATTACTTCATATCATTGAAGTTCATATCAATGATTCTTTTATAACATTATGTCTATGAAACATGGATTTTGGTTTATGAAATTGCTTCATATGATCGGTTACTTCATATGATAGAGATTCATATCATCGGTTACAAACTGTAATTTTGTTTTCTAAGAATTTTATCTATTCAAACATTTATTTTTAATTTTTTTTAAACATTTAAAAAGTTTTAAAAATTTCATATGTTCAATGTATAAATGAATTTTAAATGATTTTTATATTTGAACTATAGTGCTAATTGTAATTTTATTTAAAATTATTATTTTAATTCATCAAAATATTAACCTTTAAAATTGCATTCTTGAAAAAATATGTGTACACATTAAAACAATCAGGTATTAATGTGTTTAGTAATAAGATTATGTTTGTTTTAGACTTGCCTTCTGTTTATAGTATAAGTTATAGTAATTAATGTTTAAATTAATTGTTTTTGTGCCTTAATTGGTATTTATTTTTTTAGCTAAAAATGATGGCAAACTATTTTGAAATATTTTCTGAAACCATGAATCATCTCATTTAAAACTGATTGCGAGTCTTATAAGATGAATAGTTAGCTCTTATAAAATCTCAATTGAATCTGCATTCGCCTAAAATGTTTGCAAAAATTATTAGCTTATTTTGACTTTGACAAAATCAAGCTTATGCATTTGAGATGTCTGGCTGGGTGTCTGTCTGTCTGTCTGTCTCCCCTCCGATGAAGGGAAAGAACCTTAAGTAGGCCTAATTTAACTTGTATAAATCTCTTTATTAACAAAGAGGAAAAGTAGAACAGTAAATTAATATATGATATACTCTTTATTAACAAAGGGAAACTTGTTTAAATAGATTTTTAACTTGACAAAGTTGTACATTATGTGATAATATTAGTTATCCTCTTTATTAACAGAGAGATACCTATGGTACATAAAGCGCGAACATAGTGAGCGAACCCACGAATAATATAAATAATGTTAAAATAAGCTCATTTGGATGCTCATACTTGTTTTATGTTTGCATTGTCTATTGCTTGTAGTGGTAAATGAGAAATATTAGCTTGAAATGTATAGAAATAAATTGAAAAACTAAAGAGTAAAATTGGCTTCTATTTAAAACCTCAATTTATTTCCATTTTTTAAAGAATAGAATTTTTTGAAAATGTGATATAAAAATATATATCATTTTTTAATTAGAAATGTTAAAAATTTTAATAACTTTATTGTAAATTTAAACATAATATATTAAATATTAAATTATAATTTTAATTGATCTTCAAAGTATGCCAGTTTTAACAAATTGAGTTAACCATTAATAAAGATTTCAATTCATTTGTTTACATTTGCGTATACATTATATATCAATATTTATATTAGCATTAAAATTGTAGATAAAATAAAGTTAGAACTAATAAACAAAGTAAATATTTTATAAAAGCAGTGAACTGCAAATTAATATATTGTTATTTACATAAGTTCAACATTGAAAATAAGTTATGCAAGTGTTGACGCCTGCAATCATACTCTTTGGCATTACTAGAAAGTTTTACGCGCTGAACATCTTGTACCACATTATGAAACATTATATGGTTGGCGAGCTCTAACTCGTCCTATCAATTGGATTAAGTTTCCTATTTTGCAATATTAAGTTTAGTTAACATAATATAGCATTATTTCTTTGGCACTACCTTTATAAGGCTAACTGAATCGCTTTGATCGCATGCAGATTTCTCTTATTTCATTTGCACTACAGTTGGCAATACGGAGCAGAGGAGAGCAGAGGAGAGCAGATCGCGAGCAGCGGCGGCATCAAAATGAACAGATGGAGGAGAGAAGTGAGAGAGAGTGCACATCAACGTCAGCCGAATAAAAGAGCACTAATGCTAGTAAGACAATACAATACAAATTCATTTTGATGAAGAGCCGATAATAATGTGCACTTCATAAATGCAATGACCCTTGTTTTGGTGGCAGCGCTTTGTGAGTGAATGTGTTGGTGCCATAGATTGCTGTATTGGGAGGTCACTTATCTCAGAGTTACATAGACTCTCAATGGGGCTGATAGTGAGCATCATGTCACGCATCACTAACACCTCTCTCTGGCCTGAGTTGCCTTCATTGCCTTCATTGCCTTCATTGGCATTACGGCGAACACAAACACACTCGAACACACACAACCACACTCTGCGAGCGCAAGATATGCAACACAACTGCGCTGCCCTTTCATATCATATCTTTACTATTAAATTAATCAATTCTAATAAACTTTTACGCTTTATGAATATTTATAAATATGAAATTAAGGCTATGTTTTCATTTGGAGCTCAACTTTCACAGAAACCAATACTCATTGGGATTCAAACTATTCGCTTCAATGCGTAAGTTTGATTCGCTTAATGTTAACTTCAATTAAAGCAAAAAGTTATAACTTTTGTAATTAAGACAAACGAGTGCAACGATAGTGCAAAGATAGTGCCGCTATTTGTGCCCATAATCTTTGCTAAAGGCGTTACGCTCTCTAAGGAATAATGGCTACAAAACTTTATATGGAAAGTTAAATTTGGCACCACTTTACCCATTCTGCACACTACACACTACACACTCGCGCATTACTAGTGACTGTTTAGCTCTACCGCACATTACCTGCATTTTATGCACTTCTATTAAACTTCGTTTAATATTTTATTGCTATAATAATTAGTTTTTGATTTTGATTGAAATTTGAACAGATATCTATCGCTTTAACAATACACTAACGATTCAATAAATAATTATAAATATTTTTAAAAAAACTATACAATTGTTTGTTAATTAAGTTTTTACAGAAGCAAACCTGATTAGTGAGCATTTAAGAACATTTTTCAGAGAAATAAATAGTTTGCTTAAATTTGAATAATAAAGAAAATTGTTTTGAATAAAGTAAAATACGGTATTTGTGCGAAACTTAACAGTAATTGAATTCAAATAATGCATTCTTTTGTTGATCACGTGTGTACTATTTCGCAGATAAAGGTAGCGTTTAATGTGATTTGCGTTGAAGGTTGTTAATGCTGGGGTCAACGAAAGGATTAACCAAACAACACAAATATCGCTTAACTTTATTTTATCGGTTGCTGACCCTTATGTTCAAACACTTTATAACATTTTATTTTATTTAATAAAACATACTTTTCAGCATAATTTTCAATCGTATACTATATTTGCTTATTTAAATGAAGGGTAAATAAAACAGTTTAGAAATTACATTTATAATTATTATATTGTGTTATAATTTGAATATCGATATTTAGCAAACGAGTTACTTGGAAATGGGAAATAGCTATTTGAGGCGACGTTTGCCGCTAATGACTGTCCATGAAAGTGGGACATAGAGATCATAATCGATTCAAAGTTAAACTCTGGCTTAAGACTTAAGTGCATTTGTGCCACTTTTGCCGTGAAGAGTGCAGAGTATCGGTAGAGTTAGATATTGAAAATATATGTGTTTCGATATCAGGCAAATATAATGCTCTCAATGGTATGCTCTCAATGGTACGCATTGCCAATTGTCAGACATAGCTCTCTGAGGGCCGCGTTTGATTGGTTGGCTGCGAGAGGCATATATAGCGGATGGCAGTGGAAGGGAGTGGCGAGGCGTGTGAGGAGCGTGTGGCGCACTTGTTGTGGTGCCGGTCCGGCCCACCATCAACATGTGCCTGACGACGACGAGCCACGACGAGCCTTCCTCAAGGGAAGGTGGAGTATGGACTGCACGTGCGGCACAACACAGTGAACACTTGCGCGTGTGTGTGCTGTAAGTGCTAACAGTCCCAGTGCTCGGCTTCGTAGTTGGTGTAACGTGTCTTCAATGTTCGGACTGCATCACAGCGTTGAAGGGGGTCTTCACCAGCCGAGAGGACCCTATATGGCGCCGACAGGATCTCTCAAAGAAGAGCCATCAATTCATGTGCCGACAGCA
The DNA here is from genome assembly GCA_034699355.1 of Microtritia minima. Taxonomy (NCBI): domain Eukaryota; kingdom Metazoa; phylum Arthropoda; class Arachnida; order Sarcoptiformes; family Euphthiracaridae; genus Microtritia; species Microtritia minima. The sequence continues at coordinate 9,374 of JAQIYA010000242.1, read as the reverse complement.
CATCACCCGCACGCGCAGTTGCATCACCACCACCATCATCATGGTGTACGTGCAGGTGCGGCGTGGATGCAGTCCTCTATGCTTGACCAGGCGTCTGTCGCCAGGTATGCCATCGCCATTACCACCATTACGGCCACCATTACGCCACTAATGGCCACTCGCTTGCAGTGTCGGTCTCGGGCGCGCCCACTTCGAGAAGCAGCCGCCATCGAATTTGAGGAAAAGTAATTTCTTCCACTTTGTGATCGCCCTCTACGACAAGGCAGGACAACCTGTCGAAGTGGAGAGGACTGCGTTCGTCGGCTTCATCGAGAAGGATCAGGTCAGCCATTACTGCCGTTTTGAATATTATTTTATTTTTTAAATTACTTGATGTATGCTTAAACATGAAAATATCATATCTTAAATTGATAGTAACTTTTAATTATATTTGACTTAAAATTATTTATTTTCCGACACTTGAAATTATGAATTATTAGCCAAAATACAAAGTATTTAATTTCTAATTTAAAATCTGCTATTTTGTTGCTTTCAATTTATTTAATTGACCACAATTTTATTTCCTAAGTTACGCTGTGCTGTATTTATTGTATTTGCCTTTAAACTCGTATCTAATAATCTGTTAATATTCTGTATATTTAATAAATTAATCTGTTATTTGTTGATTTATTATTATTGTTAATTATGACTAGAGAACGGAAAAATATGTATTTATAATTTTAAAGTATGCCATTATATTTCCTTTAAAGTACCAAAATGTTTACTTAAATATGTATTTATTTTTAGAATTTTACATACCATAAAAATTTAATAGTATTAAGTAAATTATAATAATAGCTAATTTTCGAAGTAAATTTGTTTAATGATTTTTGATTTTAATAAGAAAATTGATGTCTATTTCAATGCTATTTATTCCATTAATAGTATCAAAAACTAATTTGAGTCTTGAGACTATTACTAATTAGTAGTATCTAATAAGTATTGCCGTTTTTAAAATTTTTGAGCCTTTCCTTATGAGCATTTAATTTTTAAAATTGTTATAAACAGATACTATATAAACAAAGCATTCAAGAAACAGAAAATTATTACTCTATCTTTTTAATAAAAATATCTCAACTTTGAAAATTAACTGAAATATAAGCCAAATCACATAAAAATTGGGATTTGTTGGTAAATTTTAAGTTTCTTTTAATAAATACAATTTTGGATTTAATTTTTTCATAAAATCTATAAAACCTTTAGCCGTTATATTTAGATTAGATTCAGTTTCTGTCGCTTTTAGTAATAGTGGTAATGGTTCTGTGAAAATATTTATAAATAGTTCTCAACGATTGTTGAATTTAATAAACTAAATGGTGGATAGAATTTAGGGAAAAACTCATTAATTTTTAGTTTGTTAAGTTCATAAAATAGTTTGAATAGTTGTTAAAAGAGTATTGTTTTATTAAAAGATTTAAATAATATTAATATTATTGAAGTGTTTCTTTAACAATATTTGTCAATTCACTTTTGTATATACAATCACTGAACAACTCATGTCTAAATTAAAGGATATCTTTGGAGTATAAAATACCAAAATGTGAATTATTTTGGTTGACGCCTGTTCTCTCTACTGAAGAGGGATGGAGGTTAGCAGGTTAGGTCAAGTGCTAACTAAATATAAAGGCAATTTCACCGAAAATATTTTACTTTCCCATTATTAAAAAAAATCAAGTCTAAATAATAAAATTTCATTATTAGTAAAAATTAATAATGTATGCAATTCTCGATTTGAACCGAAATATTTAACATGTATTCATTCTACAAATTTTTGTTTATATGGATTTATAAAGTTGTCGAAAGACTCCTTACTTACCTCGTTATTGAAACGACTACAGGCAAAACATTTATTACCAATAGAAAAAAATTTATGAAAAAACGTGTTAATCTCAATTTTAGATCTCAATTTTTTCTAAATTCTATACTGTATTATTTATTTATATTTAAAATAATAATGAGCATATAAATGAGCTGATACTAACATTATTCTAGCTATTAGTGGAGTACCTGAGAGCTAACTTCGTTGGCGCTCTATGTATTTGATTGAATAATATTGGCTTTATATTTTTTTAAACTTTTATTTTAATAATTTAACTCAACAATAATTTGAATAAAATCTCCTAATATTACATTTCAACTATACATTTAACTAAACTAAACTAAATAACCTAAAACTAAATATTAATCTCTAAAGTCCAACTTATATCCTATTTGACAACTTAAAAGTGTACTAACATGGCATTAAATTTTGCCCATTCGGGGTTCTTTTCCTATTAGGGGGTACGGACGGACATATCAAATCCTTAATCAAGCTTTTATCAAAGCCAAAATCAGCTTAAAAATTTTATGATTAAATACAAAAATATATATATATTATACTAAAAATAGTAAAATTTACTCACTTGAAAATATATTTAAAAATCAAAACTAACTTTTAAATATAATTAAACTTAAATTATTTCGATAAAGTAAACAGATTAAAATGTTAAGTAAGAATAGGGCAAAATGTAATTTAATTTGGTGTAAATAGCATAAAAAAGTTTAAACATACATTGGAAATAAACATTTTATTGAAATAATTATATTAGAGTGAAAACATTAAATTAGATTTTATCCACACAGGAATCCGACGGTCAAAAAACAAATAATGGCATCCACTATAGAATACAACTTCTGTACACCAACGGTAATATATCACATATCTCTTATCAGTAAGACTTATAGTCAGTGTAGCAATTTTTCAACCGTTAGAGTAATGAACGCTGTTTTGCAATACACAGTGAATTTTTTCTATTGACCACTTGTTTATCTAATTCATAATTTAAAATTCTAATCAAAGTGTTTCTAAAGTGGTTTTCATTTGTACTTAACAGGTGTCAGACAAGAACAAGATTTATATGTGCGACTCATCGATTCTGTCACCAAACAGGTATAACATTCAAATAAATAAAGGATTTGCTTTGTGTTTATGTTTAATTGATGAGTGAGTAGCAAATAATAATATAATAACAGTTATATTAGCATTTAGTTGATTGGCCTGATGTGCGAGCATTCAGTCATAAATCATAATAATTGTATTTATTTGCTTATATCTATATTCGGTCTCATTCCGTACGAATACATCGGTGTAACTCATTTCGATTAAGTTTAATATTCATTAATGCAGTGCAGTCGAGCTCTGACTTATTTGTTTTATCATTTAATTTTATTAATGCTATTATATGCCTGCAAATTAGTTTATAATAATTAAATTGGTTTCAAATGAAATACTTTTCAATTGAGGCGCACTGCGAGCGCGCAAAATATTTGACTTATTTATTATATTTATTTGTTTAAATTAAGTAAATAAGAAATATAAATATTATGAGACTGTACGGGGAAAATATGCCCGCAAAGTATTGCATGTGATGATGCATAAAACAAAACCACGAATGATAAATCAGTCTCTTGACCGTGCAGTCAAAAGAGTATTGATTTTTTCAAGTTTACTCTCATAAGGGAGAGATGTTTGGCTATAGCTTATACTAGAGATTATGTACATTATGTACATTATGGCTTTGGAGTGGTTGAGTCGAGAGACGCGATCGCAGCTATGAGTGCATGCACTGCCAAGCAATGCACTCAATTATGCTCTCCTCTATTTTAAAGCCAAAAAAAACTAAACAATTGTAAAGCCACTCACTTTAATCTTAACAATTGTTTTAAAAGCTGACAAAATAATGCCCATCTATTGGATTGAGAGAATTGTTTAGTTAGTTCCAGTCAATGAGTTGAATTCATTCCAAATTGATGTACACCACTACACACCAGATATACCGTACACACCATACATGCTCTCCATGCACACCATCACTACATGCAAGTCATAGAATTGTTTTGCACTCTTATAGTCTCATCTTTTTGTAGATGCAATGAAACGTTTCGGATCAATCAAACGCTTGTCTGCGCACGAGAGAGACATCGAGGCTTTTGCAATAATTAGACGACTGAACTTTGCTTTTTTGTCCGTTTCTCTCATAGTCTGATTGATTGTATTGTTCACTAATATTATTCTATGTTAACTTTTGCTTAAACTAAATCCTAAATATTAATTATATTTTTAGGCAAAAAGCTTCTTATATGTATTTGATATTTAAAATAATTGGTATCTTAGAGACTATTTATTCTAACTGTACAAATATTTATATAACTATGAGAATATTTTTGACTAAACTTTTAAGTCTATACTATAAGAGATTGAAATTATTTAGTTCTTTAGATAATTACGGAGAAATTTCTGTATAATATTTATTTGAAATATGAAAAATTGCATATTCAATGTGTTGTAATTGAAGATGAAATCATATGTTGACTGTTGAGTGCGAACACACTTTAAGAATAATAGCGCTGTAATTGAATTAGCATTAGTACTGCCCCTTTAATCAGTTTGTTGCTGTCAGCTTGCATTTTGTTAACATGGGCTAAGCTTTGTCTGCATATATATTCACGATAGTGTTGGACACCTGTCAGTGCACATAATATGTGCACATATGAGCATAATTTTCATCTTAATTTTCATTTTATTATCAAACATATGACAGCTTTAAGAGTCAAAATCAATGCATTGATTTATTCTAATCCATCTGCAAAAACAATACTATCTGTTAGACATTAATCCCCTGAAATGCCACTTTTTTGCTCTGCATTACTAGTACTGTATTGAGATTTTTTTGCGGCACACTTGATGGGCATCGAGAGAGAAAAGCTTTGCAGGCTTTAACAATGTTTTCTATTAACAAGTGCAGGGATGAAAAAAAGAGATGGAGAGAGAAAGTGGGAATGCATTTGTGTGCCATTCGTGTCCCATTCGGCGGCCACCAAAATGATACGACTCAATGCACACATTTCAAGCCCTCTAAAATACATTATATACTTGTATTGTATACAAACACCACACACCGATTCTTTTGAAGCAGATGTCAAGCCAAGCATTGCTCTCTATGTGGATGTTGTGTGTCTGTACGAGTCTGATAATTGTCCGCCATATGGGTTTGACGAAAAACCTGTTCACTTTTGTTATAATTTATGTATTAAAAAAGATATATTGATATATTGATACGTAGAGCGCAACAGTGCATGCAATCGTATAGAAATACTATGTTCTTCTGTTAATGTATTAATAATAATGTTTACAATCTGCTAACTTCTATCAATTGATGATTCTTTAAACTTTAAAATAGGCAATCATTTATGAAGGGCAGGATAAAAACCCAGAGATGTGTCGCGTACTTCTTACCCACGAAGTAATGTGCAGGTAATTCATTTTGGCGTAAAATGTTATATTATTTTTCATTCACCATAATTTATATATATTTTCCTCTCTTTGTTATGAAGCCGTTGCTGCGATAAAAAAAGCTGTGGTAATCGAAATGAGACTCCTTCTGATCCAGTTATCATCGATCGGTAAGCAATACGTGTCATTCGTATGCGTTACTCATTTCCTCTTAATTGTTAATTCACATTAAAACAAAAAACAATTATTGCGAGTATGAATTTTTATTATAAAAATATATAATCTATTGGATAATAGGCTAGTTTTATATCTGTTTGTAAGTGTAAAAAGTAAGCGCATGTAAATAGAAATAATGCGGCGAATTATTTGCATGGCATGCAATTATAGCAGCGAAACAGTTTGGGTAATAAGCGTTAAGCGTCTGCTGAGCACATCTCGAATATCATATTTTCGATTCATAATGAGGCAAAACTGGCGAAAGGGAGATATTATCGCAGTCGCGCTCACTCACTGCTATTCATATTGAAAATCTGGCACGTGTTTGCGATAAAAGGCGTGCGTTCTGTCTCGTGCTGGTGACCCTTCAAATGATAACATTTGGCAAAAAATAGTCTTCAAATTCTGTTCAGTACTTAGAAATAAGCATTACTTTTTAGACTCAAAGGTCTACTATAAATATAATAGAAATAAATGATAGCATAAAATGGTAAAACGAATATTGAAATTTTTATTATTTTAACTGTGTATTGGATATATCTTTATATCATAATAATCATTGACTTGAAATATTTAAAATTGTTATTTTTAAATAAATCTGAGTGTGATTTAAGTAAATTTTGATTACAAAATTAATTTTTAAAAATATTTCACTAGTAATATATAAATTTGAAATATTTATCTATAAATAATTTACTTTAACTTTATAATTATAATCAGAGATAAATAATTGATAACATAATTAAAATAAGTTACAATTATACAAAAAATTACTCTCTTAATTGAAGCATCAAAAGCGAATCATCTCGTGCTGCATCTCATGTACTTTGCATGAGGTTTCCCCCAATATCACAATAATCCTCTTGAGTAGAGCAGATGGTCTGCCCCATCATTTTGCGCGTATAATCCTACGCAAAGCATTGCATTGATTTGCCACATTTACGTTTGTTAATACAACAAAACTTTATTTTCATTGTACTTATTGTATACCGGCATAAATTAGTATTTAGTCTTTAGCTGCCAAAACTTCGAACGCTTTGACTGATTATATATTATATAAGTTTTATGGTTTAAATATGGGTAATCAAAATTTTATAAATAAATTTTTAAACCGTAAAGAATTTTATATATTTTTTCGTAAAATGAATACAAGAGTTGTTGTCACGCGAGTTCATTGAATAAAATTTCTAAACGCAAAAATTTAAATTTCATATCTGGAAAAAGATTTTGAATTTGAAAAAATATAGATGATCCACGAAACGCATTCAAATATAACTGGCATTGACATAAAGAAAAGGGCGCACAAAAGTTATAGAGTATATTTAGTCCATATGAGCACTTTCTATTCAGTCTATTGATATTTTGCGCGTATTCTACTGTAAATGTTTTTCTTTCCTTTTATCAAAGTTAGTACAGAAAAAAGTAGAGTAACTTTTTTATGGTAAAGCAAAAGAATAAGGCGCTCACGTATATTTCACATCGAAGAGACTGATTCTTTGATTTGATTTATCAGAGACTATGTATTTGATTGGCCGTGAGGGGCTTTTTTCTAAATCTACTTTTGGTCTGCACTTACGTGTTAGCATTAGCCATGGAAATGCGAGCATAACATGACTTTCAGTTACTGTTTTTATTATACTTATTTTAGTTATTCAAATATATCCATATATCCATGCGTTTTGATTTAATAAAATTATTATTAAAATTTTCGACTTACTGGACATAAAGTTATTAATAATTTTGAAAAATTAGTTTAAGAAAACAAAATTAAAAATAGCAAATCTAAAATTACTCAGTTTTCTCAATAACTATGTAATTGAATTAATTTACTAATTATTTTTAACGATTTTAAATAAATATAAACATTTATCAATTTTGTAAACAAGTTCGGATATAAGCAAATTTCGATTTAGACAACGCGTTTTCATTGCACAAGTCAGTTGCCTAAACTGTATTTCTACGTTCAATAACAATTCAAAATATGTATTAACATGTATTTTGTTCATATCGTACTTTATTCAAGTTACATAATAATTAATTGATTACTTTTACAAAATAGTAGACACGGTTTTATATTATATTGAATTCTGATTATAGCTAAATATAAAATTTTATTATTTTAATGATACAACTTTTTAAATTTTTTATATTGTTTAAGAATATTAAATCTTAATACAGCAAAATCTTATATCAAATATTTTATAAAAAGTTAAAATATTTCTTTTGATATAAATTTTTGACAATATATTAATAATAGTAATAATAGAAAACAATAAAATTTTGCTGAAGTATATTAAATAAATTTAATAAAAGATGAAAACATTGCATTGCCTAAAATGAAAAGGTTTAACTATTTAATTGTGTTTATCAGTTGAAATGCATTATAAATAATTTAAAACACGTGAAATTAAAGAATATTAGTGCCTCTAATCCAGACATTTCTAACATTGTTTGGCGAGTTAACAATTTAGTTGAATACAGTGCTATTTTTTAGGCTTTTACTAGTTTGTAGAGCACAATGACTGTATGTGCGATGCTATTGTGTTGTAGGCTCTACTGTACATAACTGACAGTAAAGTTATAGTAAAGCACATGCTCTCTCTTATGTCAGTTTTATTTGAGAGTCTCCGTGAAAATAGCGCTTTTGCTCAACTGATGAATTATTGACGAAGCCATGAGCTAATTTGCTGGCTTTTGTAATAACAACCCAACCATATATTCTATATGGGCATCATTGCAGCAACTATTGTACGAGTATTGTGTAAAATGACATTTACTGTATATCATACAAATGTGTAGTATTTTTACTTGATATTAGCTCGCAATAAAACCCATTTATGTGATCAAATTTTAACTGTTAATTATTAAGTAATAGTCGCAAAAAATATATCCAAAATAAAAATGAAATAATAATTGTTGCCTATAATGCTATGTAAATAAAATGTTTTCTCAAAAAACTATAACTCGAAACCAAAGCAATTATAATAGTAATAATTTAACTTTAATGATTAAGAGGCACATCAAATGCTAGTCATATGTCTCCCCAAAAATCAATTTCCATTATTTTATTATTTGCCTGCTCTCGGCTGTGAACATACAGGCCTAATATATGAATGTTTGGTGTATGAAAGCGTGTGCCATACATATGAATGAAAAGGGCAGTACAGTGTTCAGTGTGTTTCCGTAGGTTTACTCGTTATCTGATGCGCGCTTCAATTATCTCCACCACCTCTCTCTTCCGTTTTATTTTATGCAATTGCTCTTCAATAGTAAAATTGTTACCATATTTTATATAAACTCATTTCAAATTTAATTGTTATTATATCATTGGGAAAGGTTTTTGAAAATGAATTATTTTTGATAAGAATTAATGTTGAAAAGTAATAATTTATCAAATAATATTGCAAACGAGTGCGTTTGTTGAGTGTAGAGCTAAGCGTTTATAAATCACAATTGAAATGCTTGTTTCATCACAGATCAAAATTGCATTTAAGAAAATATATTATTGACAGTTTTTAAGTTGAAGGCGCATTAAATGCGCACATGATTGTGCACCTCATGGCATGTATGGCATAGTCTAGTATGGTATCTGTTTGGTGCGATTCGCTATATTCGCTAATTTAACGTTTTAACGTTTCAACGTTAACGTGTATCTGAGCGGCATTTTGTTGCGCTCAACGATCCAAACGATCCAAACGTGAAGTCTCGGAGGAGTCATTCTCGGGAGGATTGCATGTATTTTCGATGCATACCTGAGTCCTGACTGCCACTATTGTGCATTACATTATATGTTGCTGTACACGTTTCTCACACGTCACCACCTGTACATAATTAACGAATTATAATC
>JAQIYA010000241.1:0-24573 GCA_034699355.1 Microtritia minima | reverse complement strand
TATTAAGAGTCAGTTTTAAACATTTAATATATTTATTGAAATCAATTCAGTAAAACATATATTAATAAATATACAGTTATAAAATTAAACGTCAATTTTGTTTAAAAATTTTATTTTAAAAATTAAATAATTATTACAATAATAATAATAATAATAGTGTCATAACAATGATTTTATTGAAATGCAGTAATAAAATCTAATATTAATAAATATACAGTAATAAAATTTAAGATCAATTTTTATTGTTTTTGAATACTTTACTAATTTTATTTAATATTTAAAACAATTAAGTTATTATTGCAAAAAATAATAATAATAATAGAGTGAGTATTAGTAGCAATAAATGTATTGAAATCAATTCAGTAATTCATGCAATAATATATATACAGTCGTTTATCGATTTTATGAACCCTTTTGGTTTTCAGAATTTGGTTCATAAATTCGGTGATTTCATAAAATTGATTATGATTTACATTATAAAATATAGATTTCTCAGGATTTGGTTCATAAAAACGGTTAGTTCATGTATTTTTATAAAATTGTAAATAACGGAAAGTTATTGAACTTAAAAATATAAATTTTAACCTTAATTTAATTTTCTTATATGTAATTGTTTTCAAAATTCTTTTATCAATAATGTGTTATTGTATATGATTTTTAAAAATATCTATACTATATTTATCAGTCTATAGCCAAGTATGGCTAATATATTTACTTTATAACGTTTATATGTTCTGAAAATTAACAAAACTGTATAATATTTTAATAAATATATCACTGCATTAGATTATTATAAGCTCATATTCATTAAACCAAGAAAATATGGTATTTATATCATACTCTATGATAGGCGAACCCAAACTTCTATGTATACTGAAAAGTATACATACTTTAGAGCCATTTGTGATTTTTATGAAATTTAGCAAAAATTTTGTTTTTACATTTAAGTATTTTTGTTTTCACTCATAAGTAACTTTGAAAATATAAAATAAAATATTATTTAAGAAACCGTTTTTTGTGAACATATTAAAGTCATGAAATGTTAAGCACACGAATGAACATATTCTTATTATTTTATTCTTAAGATATTTATTGTTAATTGTATTTTAAACATGCATTTATCATATTTTGCATTTCATATGTTTCTTATTCTCTGTCGTGTATAGAATGAGGAGTGAATGAAACGTGTATTGTTGTGAATGTATGCGAATTAATAATACAATTTAATACAAACTTACAAATATTATACATTTAATACAAACATTAATACAGAAAATTATTAATTTATATATAGTTTTATTAAAAACAAAGTATCTCAAGATTATTAAATAACATATCATTTATATAAGTGAATAAAAAATAACTCAATGGTCTAAATCAGTACATTGTTTGCACTATTAATTTTAAATCAAGTAACTGACCTGACATAGAGAGGTAAAGAGAGACAAAGAGATTTATAATGAAAGAGAAATTATATATTACTTATTATTATTTTATAATTTATAATAATTTTCGACCAAAGATTTCTTAATTTTAAACATAGAATATGGGGAACCCCTATATTTCTAAATATTATTTAAAATAAACTTCTTTACTTATATTATTTTAATTATAATAATAATTATTATTACTTTAATATAACCTAAGTATTATGTTTTAATTATTACTCTATGTTTGACTTGACTTGAATTTTGATATTTTCCATAAGGGTTTCCAAACTCACACTTTTTACAATCTATAATTATAATAAACTTAATACACGTGTTTTGGTTTTTTGTTGTGAATTATATTCGGCGACATAAACAACCACTTATGTCGAACCCATTGGCCGAATACACATCATCGCTGTTCATCAGCGGTTTAACTCAATTCGGACCACTCATACCCGTCATCATTCCAGTGATAATCAACTTATGGATCACTTCGATTGACCAGATCTCGGTGTCCGAACAGGCCTGGAATAGCGAGTATGACTTCGTTATAGTGGGCGGCGGAGCAGCCGGTTCTGCACTCGCCAGTCAGTTGGCCCACGAGAGAGACTATCGGGTGTTACTGATCGAAGCCGGCGGTAACGAAAACATAATAAGCCAAATACCGGCTGTCAGTCATATACTGCAGGACACGCCTCTAGACTGGGGTTACGCGACAGAACCGCAGGCCAACGCCTGCTTGGGTTTGGTTGGCCGACAGAGTCGTTGGTCGAGGGGTAAAGTTGTTGGCGGGTCTTCGGCTCTGAACGACATGCTGTACGTGAATAGCCATTACAGCGATTTCGATCGCTGGGAAAAGATTGCGGGAAAGCAGTGGTCGTGGCTGGCGGTCAGCAAACGTTTTCCCGTTAAAGAGGAAACAAAAGTGACCGCAAAAATGTTTGACGAGGAAAGCTATACCGCAGAGAAAACGAGCGTAAATATGCTAACAGTGCCGACCGCTTACAAGCCGTTGACTCAGGCGTTCTTGAGGTCTGGTCGGGCATTAAATTACTCAACGTTTAGACTGAACACCAGATCTGAAATTGGATTCAGTGTTCCGCAGTTCACCATTGATAAGGGTAACCATATTTAAGTTCGTTAAATATTGCCAAATAAAGTACTGCATCACAAGTGCAGCACAAATATACATGTGTTTAAAAATCAAAATAACTTTCTTTAAATTTTGTCTAAGATTTCCCATCATTTGTAAAGTTTACTCTACAATCGATACACATATTAAAAACCTTAAATTTAATTGATATTAACTTTTTTTTTGCTAAATCAAACTCAAAATATTAAATTAAACCTTTGCCTCAATGAACAGGTCGGCGCACATCGTCGGCCAAAGTCTATTTAGAACCGGTTCGAGATTTTTCCAATTTAAATATAATCAATTACGCGTTGGCCACTAAGATCATCGTCGAGAATAGTGTGGCCACAGGCGTGCAATTCAATCGTTTCGGCAGCGCATACACCGTGATGGCCAGAAAAGAGGTGATCCTAACGGCGGGCGCCATCAATTCACCACAACTACTAATGCTCTCCGGAATCGGTCCCGAAGCGCATCTCAAATCACTGGGTATACCAGTGATTCAAAATCTGTCGGTCGGCCACGGATTGCGCGATCGCTACGGAACCGCTCTGTCGTTCACGAGCGCGCCCAACACTGCCGTCAATTTGGGGCGAGATTTCAATTTCATGCAACTCATCAAATACGGCTTATTCGCTGAGGGAGTGATGTCTCAGCCGACGATCGACGCCATGGCTTTTGTCCACACGACTGACCCGAACGCGACGGCGCCCAACGTTCAGCTACTTCTTCAGCCGTTCAGCATAGCCTCTGACAACGGACTAGTCCTGAGGAATGCCTACCGAATCAGCGACAGCTTATGGAACAACCATTTCAGACACTACGCCAATCGGGACACGTTCTCGATAGTGGCCAACCTTTTACGGCCGAAGAGTGTGGGAAAAGTCGAGTTACGTTCGGCGAGTCCGCTCGATCGGCCAGTTATTAAAATTGACTATTTCTCGAACGACGACGATCTCAAAACCATAACCGAAGCGCTCAAACTGGCGCTCAGACTTGTCGATAGCGAACCGTTTAAAGCCCTTAAAGTGAGTCCATTTAAGACTAAGATAGCTGGCTGTGAGAAGTATGCGCTGAACGACGATCGATATCTGAAATGCGCGGCCAAAACGCTGACACTGACGGCCAACAATCCGTTCGGCACGTGTCGTATGGGTTCGGTCGTCGATTCTCAGCTGCGAGTGATTGGTGTCCAACGGTTACGAGTGGCCGACGCTTCGGTAGTGCCGACCGCTCTGTCTGGCTGTTCGTACTCGACCGGCGCTATGATCGGCCAAATGGCGGCCGAAATGATTGTGGAGAAGGACACCAATTTGGAGCTGGAGTTGTGGTCGCACGCGCACGATGTCATCTCCGAGTTGACTATGTTGTCGCTGGACATCGTCGGCAAATTAGTGGCGTTCACTATAGGAGATGTCGAGTGGCATGAAATGCACACTTTGTTATGATCATTACTTTCGCTGACCATAAAGAATACTTTAATAAAATCTGCAAATCATTAGAAATTGAAACTATTTTAGAATGAATTTGAAAATTATTCTTTATTTTTTTATTTCAAAAATTAAGTTTAAAAATTAAGTGAGTAAACAAAATTCAATAAATCAGTTTGAAATCAATTCTCTGTTTAGCTCTATATAAAGTCAGAAAATTAAATAATTTGCACACAATTGATGATAATAGTTATACACGTAATAATTATAAGTATAAAAAAAACAATAACTTAAATTAATGACAAGCATAATGCATATATAAGTATGTATATGTTATTTAATACATAATTTAAAAGAATTGTAAAACAGACACAAACACACACACAGAGTCACAAACCGACGCACTATAATAATAGTGTAATAATTATGATCGAATAACTGAGTACTGAGTAAAGTATGAGAAATGCGAGTTCACGTGATGTGACGTTAGATCAGAACTCAAGAGAAAAAAATATATATCGAATAATTAAAAAAAACATTTGTTAAAAAAGATGGGCGCGATTGGGAAGAGTAAAGTAGTTTTACGTTTTGAATTCGAAATAAAAATAAAAAATTGTGGCATTTATCGCAATTTCTTCGCTCTGTTTTGCTTTCTAATAATTGATTTATGAACGCTAAACATCACGACCGGTGTCTGGTTTTCATCTCGTAATCGGCCCGATGTTTGCCGCTCTTGACATTGGCGGACAACGGATTGGTGGGACCGCCGCCGCTGTGCTCGTGCGACGACGAGCCTGACTGACGACCGCTACCGCTGCCGCCCATTGGCTTCACACTCGTCGGTACATTCGACTGTCCGTTTCGATTGTAATGGCCGCGACCCTCGCCGTAGCCGTGCGACGGGCCGGCCAGCATTGAAGGCGGCGCAGTCGGTCGAGGACCGGTGTATGGCGGCGGCGGATCTAACGCGGTCGGCGGCAGCGCCACCACCAGAGTTGGCGGAGCGTTAGGATTCACCTGCATCTGCAGTGTGCCGGCAATGGCCGCCTGACTATGGCCGCCGATCAGCGCCTGAGTTTGGTTACTGTTGGTCGCGGGCGACAGCGGCTGCTGTTGCTGCTGATGGGCGCGAGTTTCGCGCGAAGAACTGGTCGGTCGGTTGCGCTTACGGCGCAGTGTGTCCGCCGGTCGGCGGAGAGTATCGCTGAGCCTCAGCGCCGGCCGTTTCTTCGGATTCGAACTGGGAGTGTGAACGGCGCAGCACTTGATGAACGCCGCCATAAACATCATCATCGCCACCAGCATCAGCAGACACGCCCACCAGTACGTGGTCACCCACTGTTTGATGCTCATCAGAGTTTTCTGGTTGAGCAGCAGATTCTTAAGCCTGGCGAGCGGTCCCTCGGCGTCCACCGCCCGACACCGCTGAAACACGTCGCAGTAGCCCTGAAATTCATTGCACGGCGAGCCGGGCCTGAGCTTCAGGCCGGATATGTTGCGCATGGCGCCGATTTCGGAGGTGCGGCGACACGTGTCGGGCTCGTTCGGGTCCTGACACGCCACTTCGCACATCTCGTCCGCCTTCGCGCCCTTCTTCGCGGTCAGAAAGCACTCCTCGAGATCGTACTTCTGGCAGATCGAGCCGACACACTCGCCACGCCAGCACACCTGAGTTCCGCCGTTGCACTCGGTTCGGTTCGCTTTGGGCGGCGGTCGCGGACAGAACGCGAGGTAGCCGTTGCAGAACGACTCCAGATTGCACTCAGACTCGTGGCGGCAATTTTTGGCGCGAAACTCGAACTTACACTCCTCCGTACAACACGGCCCCTCCGACGGCGAGCACATGGCGCCCGGCCGTCGATGGCAGGCCTTGGCCAGCGGGTCGAAATGGATGAACGGCTCGACTTCCCTGGGATAGCAGCACGTCTCGCTGCACTCCTTCATGTCGTAACCGCAGTCGCACTCCTCGCCCTCCTCCACGAGCTTATTGCCACAGAACGGCCCGTTGTCCTCCTGGAAGCAGTTCTCCTTTCCCTCGTTGTTGAACACGGCGTGCAGAACCGATGATATGTTGTTCACGGAACACGTGGAAAATTTGTTATTATTGAGCCGTTCGCCGCTCGTCGCCGACGAGTACATTATGTAGTTGCCGAGAGTGCCGCCGGGCCGACAGTCGAGGGGATAGTCGTGCGGCGAACCGAAATTGTGGCCAATCTCGTGGGCGAGAGTGAGTTCGCTCACCTTTGGCGGCACTCGAGAGTTGTAGTTGACGAACGTGATGATACCGGTGTTTAGGCTGCGCTTGGTCTGCACCTGTCGGCCGCCTATGTTCTCGGTGTACGACTTGTATTTCTCGCAAATACCTCCCGAAGCGCCTGCAAATGCATAAATAAGACTTAATAGTTTTGAACTTATAGACAGAGCGAATGGTTATTACGGAACATCTTTTCAAAAGAGAATAAGTAAACTCCAAAAATAAACTAAACTAATAAACATAATAAACTGAATATAAATAATAGGAAATAATGGCTAACAAATAAAAAAAAGGCAATAAAAACTGACATTCATGTTACTCTAAAAGCGGCATTTTTTTCGCAAAAACTTTGTTAATAGGATAAGTATTGCACTAATAATATAGCATACAAAGCGTGCCATAATGTAGTGAATGCACGCATAATTTACGGTCCAATTAATTCGGTTTTTTTTCTCTCATTACTACATAAGAAATCAATGGAATGCAATTATCGACAATTTTACACAAGCGAGGCATAGGTTACGCATATACTCATCGACTACAGTAACAGAATAAAAACTTCATTAATTATAAACGAGACGAAACGTAACGCTAATGAGGACAAACAACAAATTGGCGTTATATTTATAAATATACTCGAGTGTAACAAAAAATAATTAACTTTTTTTTTATGGGCAAAGATAAAAAAAAAGTAAAAATCAATATCAACAAAATAACCCAATTTTGTTTGCTCTTAAGCAAAGAACGCACCCGAAGTGCTGGCCACCCACGCGAGGCCAAGCGTGCCGCCGGAGAAGTCGCGATACGTGAATATGTAGGCGAGACAGAAGTCGTTGTGATTGAACTGCGAGTTGAGATTTAAAAAGTTGGAGACATCGATATTTGGCGAACAGAACGGATTGCTCTCCCGTTTAGCGGACGTGTTGCACGCGGACGTGTCGTTGATTTTTAGCCGCTGGACAATGAACTTCAATCCGTAGATGTCTTTGAACACAGATGTCTCGTAGATATGGTTAACCGCTTTGATGTGCTGCGCCACGAGTGACGCGATCTCCTCTCGCGCTTTCGCGTCCGACGGCTCGTTCTTCTTGATGTGATCCCAGAGATAGGTGTCGGTCTGGATGTATAGCGAGCACGCGCGCCGTTGCGGAACGTACGGCGTGTCGCGTATGGGTTCGCGCGGCGGCGGTTTGTTGGCCGCCGGCCCGACCCGTCCCTGAGCCTCGTACGCCGTGGTCCAGTAGTTGATCGACGATCGTTTCGCCCGCGACAACGAATCGCTAAAGCTGTTCTCCTCCTCGTTCGCCGAGTTGGCCACAGTGGACATCCAGTCCCTAGTGTTCTCGTCGGCACCGCACGCGCCATCTAATCAAATAAAATAAATTACAGATGAAACTAATGAAAAGAAATGCTTAGCATTTAAATTAAGTTACACTTTGCGTGTATGTTATAAATTAATTATAGTAATTTTATAACAAACTAAATTAATTTTATTATCCTCTGCCCAATATTCCCTTTTGTATTATTAATTTCTAATTTTAATAATTATCATTTATTATTATTATTCTAACAAATGAATAACATATAAGTTCAGCTTAAATTTTGCTAAATCTTGCGTTAAATTAACAATTTATACTTAAATGCTTAGTAATCCGATTAAAGGTCAGACTATTTAGCTTAATATTATTTCATAATATTTATAATTATATAACATATCACTTATAATAGCATTAAATTATCGAATTAGTTGTTTCATCTGTTAATTAATTTTTTTTGTTAGCGATTTAATTCTATACATTAAATAGAAATTATTCCTCTTTTTGGTGCAGAGCTAACACACATTATACTTATATAGTACTGTATATTATACTTATATTATGAAAAGCTCTTAATAATAGATGCCAACAATTTATGTGATGCAAACAATGATTTAACGTGTATATGATGTTTGACGTGAGAGCTCGTGAGAACTCGAACCCTTTAATCTTTCAAAATAGGATCACATATTGCACTGAATTTGATCCCAAATGAACAGATCGGTCCAAATAGATAAACATTATTCGCACAACGAGTTCGAGATCGAGATCGATATTCATGTCTCAAGTGAGACCAAACGAAAATTTCAGTCCTATCACTCATAGTTAGGCGTACGAATGAAATGTTTTTTCCCAACAAAATTAATCGAAGCTATATTTTATTATTTATCAGTAAATAAATAATTTATCTTCACTAACAGCTTATGCATTCTTGATTTATCTTACAATAAGATACAGTTTTTCCCCTCTAAATTCATGCATTTTGTTTACTTTTTCTGTCATTATCACAGATTATATTTTCATTATTGTATGTAAGAAAAGAGTCCGATTAACGTCTTTCTCCAAATTAAATGTAAAATTGTATCATATTTTTAGAATAGTTATATTTTTCGCTAAAATAATTGAGAAAAAGCTTTAATTTTTCTCAATTGCAAGATAAATGACTGGTTTTATTTAATAAGAAATTGAGTCAAATTAAGTCAACTAAATTGGAAAATAAGTAAAAATTTAGTTATTATATTATATTATATTAGATTTAAAAAATTAGATCAGCTCGAACTCGATCTAAATATATTCAGTTGAATCCCACAAAAAATAGCTTTCAAGCTCGACGTCCTTTATCTGATTTACATCATTATATTTAAATATTTAAATACAAGGATATATATTATTATATTTCTCTTTTTTTGTATCACTCATTCAATACAATGAAAAGGTTAGCAATGAATTAACTCTATGTATAAAATGCTTTTAAAAAAGTTAAGGTTAAACAGAAAAGATTTATTTAGAAAAAAAAGTTCACAGTAAAAAAATAAAATAATATATGGGTTTATAAAAGTCTATATCAAAATTAAAAGTAAACTATTTTTTTGGTCGCTTTCGTAATTCAATGATTAAAAAATTGTCTCAATTAAAAAACACTTTTTGTTCATTCATCCATAGTTACAGTTAGTTTAGTTTCGCAGATATCAAACTGAATGCGTTTAATAAATATTTTTAAATTTTTTCTTTTGTTTCAAATCGATATTAAATTAAATAAATTCAATATTGATATTCGAGAGCGTAATTGAAATAAGGCTGATATGATTGATGTAAATCTAGGAGTGGTCTCAATATTACTGACTTTTATGTGACAACTTATAAGAAATATTCAAAACATTAAAAAAAATAAAATCTTTAGAGTAATAAAAAATTTCGAAATTATTTCACTGTTATTTTTTCTCTGTTGCTGTTGTAATGAAACCAATAATTATAATTCGGAAATTAAATTGTAATTTTCTCACGAACGGCGGCTTAAATTTCTCGATTAAAAAATTTTTAGACGTAATATAATATTTATGAAATTAAGTTGTAAATGAAAATTTTTCAGCGAAAAACACGACAAACATAATAAACAATTGCGAAAAAAATGATAACAGAATAGCGAAGCGATAGAGCAGAAGAGAGAAAAAAAATTAAGTGAACCGTAAATTAAAAATATATAGTTATAACTTAAATATACAAAATGAAAATAAATAAACGTCGCGACAATAATTTTTTTGCTTTAAACTCTGCAAATATAGTCTAATGTTTACAATAATAAAATCGAGGAAATTTGTATTTTTAGACTCGAATAATATTTATTTATTTTAATTATTGATTAATTAATGATAGATTAGAGCGAATAAAAAAATGTTTAAAAAAAATGCAAAAGTAAATAAAATCTATTTATTTTTAACAAACATTTAATTAACATTTCCTCAACAAAAAAAATGAATCAAAAAATTGTCATTAAATGGAAATTAAAAAAATTTTACAACACAGCAAACACGCCATAAAAACAATTTACATCAAAATTGCAATTATCTTTATATCAAATCTCGCTTACGCTGAGCTAAGTCTCAAACGGAAATCCAGTAATAATAGTGAGAGAGAGAGCGAGAGCTATGAAAATGTCTCCGAAAGCAGTGCATTACGCAGAGACAGACAGTAAGGATAGCTGTTATATCAAAATTCAAAAACTAAAATAATACAAATCCTTGATTGAAAGGGCGAACCAAAATTACAGCTATAGAAATGCGAGAAACGAGAAACGAAGCGAACAACAAAAAGTTATAATAAATTAAAACTAAACTGGTAGTCAGTGTGAGAGAGTGGTGTAATTAATTTGGCAAAGGCTTACGTCATTTGGAGCAATGGTTTGTGTGCGAGAAAAAAGAGGGCTCAATGTTTTTTTTTGTGTGTGAGTGATATTTACTGTGAATAGCGATGAGGATTGATATGAACAAACCTAAAACAAAAGCGCTTCCCACTAAAAATAAACCACTAGTTTTTCATGAGTAACACGTTTTAATTATTCGCAATCAAATGACGATTAGCTGAAGTCATCGATAGTTTTGTTTCGCGTGACGATTAGTATCGCGAAAATAATTTGACTCTTATTTTTGAGGGGAAAAATCAATAATTAGTCGGGAAAATAAGAAAAATGTTGAGTGAAAAATAATTATGCCCTGAAAGCTAATTAATCATTTTTCTCCTATAAGTATAAACATATAGATTTATGTCTTATTGCCCGAAGTGTTTTGCAAATTAATTGTGAAACTGAAAAATTTCTGCTTAAAAGAAACAAAAAATAAATAAATACAGCGAAAATTTCCCTTCAATGTAGAAGCGAATACAGTATTACTTGTTTAGTGAGCTTTGATGGCAGCCTTACGATTGATTTAACAAATTATAAATTGCATTCACTTCGTCAAAAGAGAGAGAGAGAAGAAAAAATAGGTTTCGAGATAATATGTTCGCTCACTTTCTTTCATAGCGTAATATATTTTCTTTTTGATATATCACGCCATTATTATTGCCACTATAGTGCATACCAAACAACTTATTGTAATAATAATAATAATATTACTATAAAATACTAAGAGAGGAAGAATTTCATTATATATTGCTTCGGCACAGAAAAAAATCGAAACAATAGCAAAAAAAAGATATAAAAGCCAAAAAAAAAGTAAAAGAAAACCTCAAATACCAGCGAAATAGAGCTGCAAAACTGAGATAAACAACAACTTTCAGTTTACATAAAACACACGCACACAACAGAGCCAAACAAAACAGAAAATTAATTCAAATATTTAACGACACACACACACACAAAACACGGCTAAAACATCAACAAAAAAATAAATTAATATATCATTTTAAACATTAAAACATGGATTATAGATCACAAAACGAGTGGTGAGTTACCGATTAGGGATCGCTTGTGTCGATAGGGATCGGCGACATGTTTGGCAGAATAAATAATTGAATGAAATGGCAGTGAATTCGTATCAATTGAAACATCACTATCACTAACGTTATAATAATTGTAATAAGTATTATCGATTGTGTCTCTATTAATATTATTATCATAAATATCACTAGAATTAGCGCCGAAATATTTGGCCGCTCTCTCCACGTAAAACGTCTCGCCGTCGCTCAGCCCGTCAACAGACTCGCTGATGATCTTCCCCTCAAACACGCCGTCGTCGCGGCCGACCGACCCGAACACCCGACTGCGCGGCTCGCCGTCCAGCACTCCGCTCACCAAATGGTCCAAATTGAGCGCCAATCGGGTGCCGTTGCCGGACTCCACCACCAGATCGGGACCGAACACGGACTGATGGTCGCGGCGCAGCACTAGTGGAAAGTGTCGGCCGTGAGAGCTGAACAATATCTCGATTGGCGGCGAGCGCTGGTCGCGGGTCTCGCGCTTCTGGCGCGACTCGTCGCCGGCCGACCGCCGGCGGCTGTCGTACGACAGGCGCTCGTAGTGACTAATATAATCATTGAGCGGCCGTTTGAGCGATTGAGCAATTGATGGCGTCCACCATAGGCTGAACGAGAACAACAGTAATAACAGGCCAAACAGATTCAATAACATATTATAGGCGAGCGATCGGTGGGCGCGACCGATGCGGTACCAGATTGTGGCTCAGCTGACGATCGCTGCGCGTCATTAATGGCGATACGGTGTGCGAACTGGCGATCAGCCACTCGTCAGCCATTCAGCCATTGACTCGACGAGACTCGACGACACTCGCAGAGAGATAGGACCACAACAGCGCCAGTCGTCGACTGCAATGAGTTGACTCGTCAGACACTGTTGTTGAGCAGCGCTTCTGTGATGTTGTTGTTGTGCGCTGTGTTTCGAGTTTTGGCCGCTCAGTGCAGTGACACTCACTTATAGTGACGCTTTATAACTCATTCATTGTTGTCAAACTTATTTGGTGTTTTGTATAAATGTTTTTATGAAAGAAAAAGTAAACATAAGAATGATGTAAATAATGAAATGTAAAATTAGTTAATGTACTTGTATTTTGTGAACATTTTCATTTTATAGTTATTGTTTTTAATAATTTGTTTTATAAAACAAACTAAATTATTTTAAAATAAGATATGTTTATTAAACTAAACTTATTATTTTTTATCAAACTGTTTTACAAATTTAATATAAACAGTTAATAATAATAATAATTTAGCATATAATTTATAATACCGTCGATATTTTTACCAAATCAATAATGTTTTTTGAATTAGAGGCAACTCGTGGTAAAATTTTATTTAAATATAAATATTTAAATTTAATTATATATTAATATATTGTTTTACAAAGTAAGGAAAGTATTTTATAAAATTATGAAAAAGACCTTATTATTATTTTTTAAGTGTCAGACAACAAAATAACTTAAATCATCAAAAAATGGAGTTTAGTTTAATATTTGTAATTCTATTTTTTAAAATAAATATTTAATATTTAGTCCACATATTTTCTTTAATATAAATAATAAAAGTTAGCAATTATTCAGAAGAATAATTTAATACTTTAATACTTTATAGTATTTAATAAACTGAATTTAATATAGAGGTTTTACTGTTAAGCGATTTTCTATTGTATTTCATTAGAATATGGAATTTGCGAAATCTAAACAATCGTGATTTATTTAAAATGCTTACAACACGAGAAAAATTGTTGTGAAAAAATGCAAAACTAATTTTTTTACATATAAATTCATAATAATAATAATTTTAATTTTAATTCGAGTAAAATATTATTTATCATAATTAAATATAATCAAATATTTGCAAAATTATAACTTAGTCTATAAGATCATAAGTCATTAAACTTATAATGTTTAAAATTATTAATTCAATAACTGTAAAAGTATATTTTATAAATTTATTTTATAAACCAAAAAATTTCATTTGGTTTTTAACTTTAATTTAAAATATTGTGCATCAAATTTTAATATAACATAATTTAACTTATATTTTATTATAACTTATTCAGACTCAATCCATTTAATTACAAACACTTTAATTCGCAACACCAAAAAATCCAAACCAAAATCATACACCTTTATAATGTGCGCAATGACTCGCAATCAAACAAAAGCTGACAATCATAGGAAGTGATTTGACTGCTCAACAGAGCGCCCCCTCGTGTTCACTCACTTTTGGGCCGTCATTTGCGATAATAATCGCACATCACTTATGAACGACACGTTTGGCCAAATTCATAGCCACCTCATCATAGCGTTTCACTGCAAACACTAAATTCAATTGAATTGACACGAAAATGCCGACCACTGGCGGCGATGCGGTCGAGCGGGAAGAGGTCAAAGTGGACAAATGGGACGGTTCGGCGGTGAAGAACGCGTTGGACGACACGGTCAAGAAGATCTTCACCGACCCGGACACCGGTCGGCTCGGCTACGCCGAGAGCCACAAGCTGGTCGACATTCGTCTGGCCATCTGCGTGACGGCGGTGGGCGCGGCCATGTTCGCGCTGGTCTGGGATTACGTGAATCCGTTTCCGGCGTCGCGACCGGTGCTGATCGCTTGCGTGATCTCCTATTTCGTGCTGATGACCATATTGACCATATACTCGACGCTCGTCGAGAAGGGAATCTTCCTGAAGGCGGTCGAGAAGGACCCGAATCGGGTGTGGACGGTGTCGTCCTGTCTCAAGCGTTTCGACGATGTCTACCAGCTCTGCGTCGAGTATCGGTCCGGTAAAGGGAAGGCCGCGGAGGCGAACCTCTCGAAGTCGATCGCCAACTGGTTCGACGTGAACGGTGTGCTGCTCTACGAGCGGTTTGAGGCCGAAGTGGTCAAACTGCACGACAGCCTGCTCTCCGAGAGGAAGAATAAATAACGCGTTTTTTTAAATGATAAACAAAAAAAAATTAATTATTAAAAATAAGAAAAATGTCTTTTGTTTTTTTTGGCTTTGATTTTCTATTATTATTTTTTTTATTGTCATTATTAACGCGTTTGATATTATTATCAGTATATTATACTATTTTCTGTGTTTCTTAGTTTTTTTTATTTAATTTAAATTTGTTTAATAAAATAAGCGTAAAATTTTTGTTTTGCAAACTTAGAAGAAAGGATAAAGTAATGAAATTTATAGGACTTCTTGTTTTTTTTACTAAATTGACATTTTTTACCACATTGTAATTTCATAAATTGTAATTGCATTTGAATTGCAGATTGAATTGCAAACATTATATAATTTTGAGTATTAATTTGGAATTTTTTTGGGGATAAAACACGAGTTTATTATAAATTGCTGTAAATAATTATTACCATTAATTTAGTTATTTAAGCAAAATAAGAAAATATCATCTAATAATAAGTCGTCGAGAGAAGTAGTATTAAAATTGAAAAAAAATTGTATAATTATTTAATTTTGAATTCATTAAAAGAGAGAAAAGATCTACATTTGATTTCTAACATTTAATCTCATCTAATATTAAATCCTCATTAAATTTATAACAAAATAAGATTTATAACGCGATTAAAGCTCGTCTAATAGTCACAAAAGCGAGCCTCGACTCAGTTGTAGTTTTTAAATAGCGAGCCAATCGCGCCATTTCGCCATATGAAAAGGCACGACTTATTCGATTGGACGGCTCGCCTGTTAAGCCATAGCAGCGGCGCATCGAAACGAGAGTCCCTTTTGTCGCCATTTTCTCCACACTCGACGCGTACCGACAAAAAGTCATTTGTGTCCGGCATTTGTGTGCGTCAATATTTTGGGTACGAAATCAAACAAGTGTTTAGCGTTTAAATCAAACACTATTTATTAAATATTATTTTAAAAACTTTTTCTGATCTGAAACATTGATTAATTCACCGCAATTCAGACCATTTATTCACAATAAAATGCTTACAAATTAATGTTAAAATTAATTTTATAGACTTGACTCTCAATGAAGTGATTTATGATTTCAAACGCGCACTAATTTATGATTATTTAGACCAGAAAGCGATCGCTTTGAAGCCCGAAGTGGTGTCCACTCGACCGCCCGAAATGGAGGCCAACGACAACGACAAAGTGAATGATCTGATCGCCCAGTACTGCGCCGAATCGCTGCCCGAAGACGTTAAGGACATCATACCGGACTTTTTCCTGGAGTCGGCGCACGTTTCGGGTCAGATCGAAGTGGTCGGCGGCTACGACTACGTGGACACGTTCGAGGAGAGTGAGTCTCGACACTTGTTTTACGCGCCTATACCTCCGATATTTAGTTTTACATTTAAATTGAAAGATTACGGTCAGCCGTCGCCGTTCGAAAACGGCGAGCTCGCCGTAGCGGACAGCGGTTCGCCGATGGTCCGCAACATTCTCAACAATCTGGACGACATTCCCGCGAAGCTGACCGACTCGGAGGACGTGTTCGACGAGTACTTCCGGGACGGCTGCGGATGCAATCGCAAGTGTCACGAGAGGTTTCCTAAGTTTATGGCGTTTGAGGCCCATTTGGACGCGCTCGACGCCGACCAGTACTGTCCCGACCATATCAATCATCAGCATCTGCTGCTGTTGGGCGCGATGAACGCTCTCGTCCAGAATCATCCCACAACTATCGCCAAAGGTATTTGATTTCTGTTTCGAGTCGAGAGAAATAAACTTTTTCATTTCACTTTCGCAGAGCACAGACCAAAAGATCGAAAGAACGCCAGAACTCAGTTTCGGTTTCGCGGTCAAGAAGTTTGTCGCAAATTTTTTCTGTTCATATTCGGCTGCGGCGAGAAGCGGGTGAAGAACGTGATGAAACAGTTTCTCTCGTCGGGCATCTCGCCGAAGGCCCACGAGAGCGCACAGGCCACCAAAGCGCTGGTGAAGTCGCTGCCCAACGAGCAGCGCACCGACGCCGTGGTCTTCATTCGCAATTACGCCCAACAGCACGCCCTTCAGCTTCCCGGTCGCTACATCGCCAACGACGGCACCGCCAAAGACCTCTTTCTCTTGCCCGCAGTGGCGAACATGACTAGAAAGTACATCTATGATCAGTATCTGATCTGCTGTCGCGATCTGCGTAAGGACGGCATCTCGTTTGCCCTCTGGGGTGCGCTCTGGGACTGGCTCTGTCCCAACTTTATGGTACCCAAGAATAGGTATTTATTTTCCGATTAATTTCTGAAAATTTTGATTAAATGATTTTATAATAAACGAAAAAAAACAAACAGATACGAAATTTGCCGCGAATGTCGCGAACATCAGTACACGATATCCAAACCCGAGCCGCTCAACGATAATCGCAAACTAAAATCCACCGAAAAGTTTATCCACCATCTCAACCAAATGCATCACGAGCTCGCTTACTACAAGTCGTGCGTGGATTTGGCTCAGCAGTCACTCCAGGAGAGCGACGACGCCCAGCAGCAGCTTTCGGCGAAGGCCCAGAGCAACGACCAGCGCGAGCGAGACCTGTCACCCGCCAAATCGTTTCCGAGTTCGATGCACTACACGTTCGACTGGTTCACAGCGGTGTCGCTTCCATTCTCGAGCCGCCTCTCGTCCATCTACTTTCTCAACACCTATAAGGTGGCCCTGTTTGGCGCGTGTTGCGAGACGCTCAAGAAGTTCACGCTCTACATCGTGCCCGAGTTTGTCTGCGCCAAACCCGACGACATACCCGATATAACCGTTTCGCTGATCAACCATTATTTCACCAATTTCGGTCTCGGAGAGAACCACACGTTTGTCCATTTCGGCGACAACAGCGTTCAGGGCAGCAAAAACAATCACCTGCTCGCCTATTTTATGTGGAGATCGGTGACCGGTAATGCATTTTTTTGATAGCATTAGTTTTCTGAGTTAACTAACTATTTCTTTTTTAATTAGGCTTAAACGAGAAGATAAGCTTATCGTTTATGCCGAGCGGTCACTCTCGCTGTTGGAACGACCTGTTTATGGGGGTATTCAAGAAAAAATTTCGCAACTGCGATATCAATTCGCTGAGCGACATCTGCCAGATCGCCGAACGCTGCTGCGGACCGGCCAACTCGATTACGCCGGTGTTGGTCGGCGACGATAACGGCGACATTATATTTCCACTGTTCGATTGGAACGAAAAGTTCGCCAAAATCAATAACTTAGACGTTGGAATACTGAACGGCAATAATCACTTTGACATCAGCAACGAAGTGCCCGGTCTGGTGCTGTGCCGGCGTCTGGTCAACAGCGGCCCGATCTCTTACGCGCTCGTCTCCAGCGAAGATTTCGACTCGATATCCGATGATTTGCCGCCCATTCTAGAGATTGACGGCCTCTCCAATGAGCGAAAAAAGTATTTATATCATTGTGTCAATGAGTACCTGCCGGAGAAACACAAATCTATACTGTTTGCCGATATGAATGCCGACGAGATTGAAGTGGAGGGCGAATTCATTTTGCCTAATAAAAGGCCATCGACTCCGAAGCTGAACAAGAAGCAGAAGTTGGCCGTTAAACAGCAACAGCAGGAAGAGCTCAAGTCGAGCCCAAAGCGAAAAAGAGCGGGTCCGCCGAAGTGCAGTTATTGCAAGGCGGTCGGCCATCGGGAGCGCATATTCGGCAAGACTACGTGTCCGAAGAAGAAGCGCGATTCGCTGCTGCTCACCAACAATGACGTCAATCCTTCGAGTGTCGAGTTTATCGGCGGCGGTGACAGTGCGACCGTCGGACTCGAGGCCGACGATCAAATAGGGGAAGAAGTGAATGATGGCAGTCAGCTGGAGATGATTAGCGAGTCGTCCATAGCGGACGACAAACACAATCTGGAGTTCGCCGACGAGTCGATGATCGAGTCCGCCGACGATCCGATTGAGTCGTCGGTTGACTCGATGATAGAGAACAGTGACGCCCGTATTGACGAAACTATTTGATCTGTTTATATTGCAAGTGTTGGTTATATATAACTTTTTAAATGAACTTAATATTGTTTTTTGAATTTATTTTTTTGTGTTTAAGTTTTAAACTTATTGTGAGAAGTAAAATAAAAATCTTAATAAAGCTTTATATTAAGAAATTGATTTCTTTGTATCGTTTTGAAGTATAAATAAAATAAATTTTTGATTATACTTTATTTAAAATTAATACCGAATATATATTTTATGTTCTCATGAATCACTAAAATAATTACATAATGATGTTCATGCAAGTGTGCGCTAATTTATATAAACTATATTTTTAAAATTTAATTATTGTTATAATTAAAATAAAAAATTGATTTTTTTTGACAATTTTAAAAATATAAAAAATAATACCAATTTATGAATCAGTATAAAAATAAATTATTATGTGATTAGCAGTTTCTATTGAAAAGCCGGCGCGAAGTTTATAAATTAATAAGAATAGCAAAAGACATGCAAAACATATTGAAAATGTTGATTAATTAAATTGCTTTTTATTTTATTAGCTTATTGTTAATAACTTAGTTTTAAAAAAATTTTTAACTTATATTATTATACATATATTTAGTTTGATTACTAAATGATAATTCAATCGCAATAGTTTATATAATTTATTTACCAAACATTAAATGCATTCAATTAGTTATATATTGTTTTATGGTTATGAAATGTGATGTTAATTTTATATGCCTTTGAAAAAATATTTGGTCATAAAATATTGATTAAAATAATTACCAAACAAACATTAAATTTAATTTGTGTTTCTATTTTAATACACAATTTTTAAACATAAATATTAATTTTAATTTTATAAAAGTTATTAAAACCATTTATTATTAAAAAAAATATCTCACACGTAAAATATATAATGTAATGAATTTTTACAAACTGTAAATCTGTAAAAATTGAAAAAATGCATGTATATATACAAAAACTCGCATATTATAGAGTACATGAAAGGTGATTGTAGTATGTCATGAGGGGTAGTGCTTCACGGTTTCGGCCGTGAAGTGTGCGCGTCGAGCATTCAATTCGGTGATCTCGCTTATCCTATATCCGGCCGACGAGTCGCTACTTGTAATGACGAGGCGTCACCAGAAGTGTTAATCATTATAATTATAATGTTCTATTGTCGCAATCAATTGCGACATTAAATAAAAACTTCTAAAACTTGGAAGATTTGGAATTTTTGATTTCGAGCACAAACAATAGATGGCAGCAGGGGTTCCGTAAAGTGATTTTATTATTTAATTCAATATTTTAACATTAGATATTTTAAACTGTAAACTTTATTTATCAAAGTGTTATATAATATATATGTTATATATAGATAACTTTTCCAATTAAACTGTTTTACCTGTAATACTAATAAAATTTTATATGAAATAAAACAATAGTTTTATAATATTTAAAAATAAAATTTGTTTAATAATATTTTCTATTCTCTATCCCATTGTTTGGCCACCAAAACATAATTGTAAACAATTTATTTAAATATATCTAACACTCTCTTCTCTCTCTCTCTTTCTCTATCACTCTCTTCACCGTTTCTTTTGTAACACATGTGGCTTTAATATAAAAATGTGATATCATTGCATAAATGATCTTAAATCACTATTAAATTACTTAAATTCAATAATTTTATAAATTATATAAAAGTTTATCAATGCTTATTCGAACACAAATAATTAGCAATAATTTTAATTTTAAAAATAATTCGATAGTTAGATTTAATTTCTAATTTACTTTTACAAAATAAACAATTAGTTTGTGATTGTATTGATTATTTTTCAAAAATCACTTTAATTCGGTTAAACGTTACTGAAGTTAGATTTACTTCAATTTTACTGCAAGTAAATTAAATTTCACATTCATTTATAGCAAATCAATTTTGTGAACTTTTTTTGAAGTTTTATTTATAAAATTAATTATTAGGGTGTAAACAAATATTTTAATTTAATTAATTTTTTGTAAAATTTAATGAATATTTCGATAACAACTGTTGTGCATAATGAAAAATGTTATGGTTAGGCATCGATTGAAGAGAATATGTTTATTTTTTATAAAATCCATATCCACCATAAGAAGGATAGCCATATCCATATCCTCCATATCCATAAGAAGGAACAACAGCTACCGCTGGGTAACCATAGCCGCCATAGCCGTATCCGCCATAACCGCCATAACCAGCGCCATATCCTAGACCGAGACCGACACCGAGACCGAGTCCGTATCCCAGTCCTCCATATCCGCCTCTATAGCCATGATAGCCGCCTCGAAAGCCACCGCCATAAAAACCTCCGGCGAAAGATAGGGCAAACAATGCGCAAAATGTGAGAGCAAACTATAATGTTATGATTTACATTTTATTTTTAGAAAATATTTAATAATTACTTCAGAATTAATTTGATATATTATATGATTAAAAAATTAATTAAGGTAATGACTATTAAATTAGTAATTAAATGTATTAAAGTTGCAAATTTTACTAGATTTTAGTTTAAAAAATTTAAATATTAAATACAGTAAATAACAATATTAAAAATTTATGCTTTAAATGATTTATAAAATTTTGTTAAAAAATATAAATACAGTTTATATTTTTAAAAAGTATTTGCTATTAATTTCTTATAAATAAAACATTAAAAAAAATATTTATAAAATATTATATTATATTATATTATATTATAATATAAATTTATATTAAAATTATTAAAATTAAATATACTACTGATTATTACTTACCAGAAATTTCATTTTTGAAAAAAAATAAAAACAATTTTAGTAAAATAGCAATTTAAGAGATAAAAATTTGCCAAATAATTCTAACAAATATATACTTATACTCCTTTATATACCTCAAATTTATTAATGCATTATATCTGGCCTTGACTTAAACTCAAATATTTTAGGGAAAATAAATTGATATTATCAAATAAATATTTGGGAGGTTGACATTCTGAATTCCCCATCGAATCTGAATTTGAATCGAGAGACCCTTTTTTGGCCAATTTCTACCGAAATCAAGATTACGAGTAACGATAACGATTAATAAATAACATTTAGACTCGAGTCGTAAAATTTGTGAACACGGTTTAAAATTGTGTAATGCTAATAAAAAAATGCTAATTAATCACTGCATACTTTTTTTGGAAGAGCTTATAAAGTTAATAACATAATATTGTATTGAATATTTAATACAGACAATAATCACTAGCGATCTAATTTTTCTTTGGCGCCGCTCATTGCGTTTTGGGAATTATTAATTTTTATAAAATTTAATCTTTTCTTTTCTATAATAATTTCAAAATGTGAAACATTATTATGATCTTATTTATTTAACTAAATAAGTTTATTTTATTATTATTATTTTATTTAATAATAAAAGTAAGAATCAAAAAATTTTATATAAAAATTGAATTTATTCATAAATGTTCTGATTTTAATTGATGTGTAACTGCAAAATCTAAAACATATAATTCAACAAATATTTTAACATATATTTATTAATTCACTTTTAACTAACATAGATTTACGTCAGAAATAAATAAATGAGTAAATTCAAGGCTATAAGTTGGAAAAATCTTTTAAAAATACCTTAAATTTTCGGAATAACAACCATTAATAAATAATTATTCTAAACTTATCTTCAAATTTAATCAGATATTCAGAACACACTATGAAGTGATCTATAATAAAGTTAATGGCAATTAAACCAAATAAAGCTGTAAAACATTTAAGGTTTAGAATAGCCTGGAGTGTGATTTTGAATTTTAGCTCACAATTTTAAATATGGTTTATTAAAAATTCATTAATTTAAATAAACATAATTTTAAAAGTATTAAAGTCTAAACTGTATAATATAAATATTTTAGTTTTTTTAAATATTGCATTTATAATTAGAATTACTGCGAATGCTAAGCAACAATAAAAACTTTTTCACAAAAATATTGTTTTTAAATTATTATTAAAAAATTTTATAATTTAAACAATTAAAATAAAAAAATTACTCCGATTATTTAGAACTATTATTATAATTAAACATAATTTTTATTTGCTTATACTAAATGTTAATTTCATTTATTTGAACCATACTTTTACAGAGGTTTTAATGTAATTTTTAAACGTTAATTATTATTTAAATTAAAGCATAAATATGATATAATAGAGGTTTAATGTTAAAATAAAAATGGTTAACAGGGGTCAACCGATTACCGATATTCTTACGAATAATTAGCAATAATATAACTTTTAATGTATAAAATTTATACAAAGTTATAATTATTATAATAAACAATAATTAAATTCAATTCTCTCTATTAATGTTCCTTAAATAAGAATGTTTTTCCACAAATGAAAGATAACTCAATAAATTAATTACTTTTTTATTTTTACTGTTTATTATAATTTGCCACAAAAAAACAATTAAAATAATTTTTAAACAAAATAATTGAAATTATCAAAAATAAAGTTTGTTTCTAGCACTTCAAATCGTTAGCGGTGAGCGTATAAATATTACTATTGCCGGCGTTGGCGCAGAAAATATCGCCGAAACGTTTGCGGGCGTCCGGCACGTCAAATATCCATTTCATGCTGCAGTCGCAGTTGAATTTACTGGCGGCGAAGAAGAACTCGCTCGGCCGGCCATTATCGAGCAGATGCTTGAACACCGGCTCCGGAATAGTGGTGAACTGGTTCGCCTCCATCAGCATCGAGATGGCGGTGTTCGCCCCGATGACCACTGAGTTGGCCACGAAGCTCTTCTCGCTGAGCATGTTGTAGGAGAGTTGCACCTGAAGCGCGTCGAAGTCCTGCTTCTCGAAACGGAGACCGTATTCGTCGATTTGACTGATTTTGTTGCCGATTAGGGACAGGCGTTTCAGCTCGAAGATACCGCTGAACGCGTCCGCGCGGATTCGGGTGATCGGGTTGTCGTTCAGGTAAATCAGGTTCAGATCGCGTTTGGCGGTCAGATTGGCGGCGAACGCGTTCGACGGTATTTCAGTTATGCCGTTGCTGTTGATGTGGATGTCGTCCGTGACCCGCAGATTACGGATTAAGTCGAAAACGCCGAGCTCTTTATACTTGGGATTGTAGTTGAACTGCAGACTGCGGGTGACCTGTTTGGCCGGCGAGCGAAACGCCTTGCCGTCCACTCGCACCAGATTGTCGTTGTTCTCGATCTGAATGTTGACGAAGTCCGAGTTGGGAAAAGTGTTGGCCGCTATTTCCGTGACCGACGTGTTCAGTATCGAGAAGATGTCGATGGGATCGGTGCCCGAGATTTTCGGGCCGACTGTCTTTAAAAATGAGTCGGTGATGTCTTTTCCCGAACATCGGACTATATAGCCGTTGGTGCTGACCGTACACGGAGCGATGTCTTTCGGGTTTATGATCGCCTGCACCGCCTGTACAGCGGCTAAAGTCAACAAAATAATGTCTGCTCAACAAAAAACAAAGCAAATTATCATTTTAATTGTAATAGCTTTGAAATTTTATTTCAAATATATTTTTATATTTAAATTTTTATGATTAAAACATGATATATAAACTTTTAATATGGAAAAAAAATTCTTACTTTTCATTGAATCGTAAAAATTATGCTTTAAAATAAAAAAAAGTTAATGTGAAAAAATTACTGATAATGTATAACTGAATTTAAAAATGCATGTGTTGAAAACAACATTATAACAAGGGCTGATTAGTTTATTTATATACTAATTGATAAACTTATTAAGCAATAATTGCATTAATCTATGCATTGGTATTACATTGTAGGATATATTAATTTACGCACAATGATCATAGCTTTTCATATTAATTTGAAAAAGTTTCAGAAATTGTTTTCACTAATGTATATCTCAAACCAATAAAATTTAAAAGTAAATACTGGAATATAATTTAAGTTAATTTAATGATTAATTAATTCATAAAAACAATTTATAATAGATATGATATGATTACTTAATCATTTGAAATAAATTATTCTTTAAAATTATATCCATATGTATTAAAACATGTATATATGTTTTATAAATCATTACAATCAAAATCCACTGCTATTGTATCCTTAATAAATCTAATC
>JAQIYA010000240.1:0-24583 GCA_034699355.1 Microtritia minima | reverse complement strand
GATGCTAATGGTCAACATTTCCAACATTTACTGTAAATTATTTTGAATTAATAAAAATTTAGATGTCAATAAATTTTACACCCTTTGTAAGTGACGCTGAACAGAAAAATCACTCAGTACAATTATTGATAAGATCAGTGAGTAAAGCATTATATGAATTATTTGATTTATTAAAATTATTAGGTTTTATTAAAAACACTATATAATATAACTACAGTAAAGTTTTAAAAAATAATAACTGACCACACATTTTCGGAAGAATTTAAATTATGTGTTAACCGAAAGCACAAATTCTCATTTACAAGAAAGTTACACACTTCGCATAAATTTGAATTACTTCTAGTCTTCCAATGCAAGTAATATATTATTATTTTCTGTTTACTACTGAATATATCTAGGATTAACTTTTATACACAAAAAATGATCCCTCAGTGTATTTAAAAAGATTTAGTATTTGTACTGTATTTAGCAGAATAAATAAAACTATTTCAAGAATAGTAAATTATTTCAATATATATTTAATGCAAATTTTTACAAAAAAATGTCAGACGAAAAAGAAGAAATTATATTATATAAATAAATTATATTTCAACTTATTTTCATATTTTTTCAAATCATTAACTATAAGTTATTATGTGTGACTAAAACTATGATTTAATTAAATTGAGTACTATCCTCTATCAATATATTTTAAACTTTCCAATAACTTCTGACAAAACCTTTTCGCAAGTAAAAATTAAACTGCCATTCGTGTCAACAATCATCAAATGCGATCTGATTTCGAGAAGTATACTCTTAGCCTCACCTCTTTTATAAATGACTGCCGATTGAGCTTCACCTGAGTTTGAATGAAAAATAATTAGATTGCAATCCACCATAAAATCGATTGCAACGATTAACTATTTTTTGTAAATTTAAAAAATTAAATTTTAATATAAATTATTTAATTATTATAGAGATTATCATTTTTGGCGCGAATTAAAGATTAATTCAATGGTGTGTTATTTAAATATTGCTGTATAGCTCTCGCGCTTACATCAAATAATGTTTTATGATGAATGAATTTATTTTATTTTTGTTCAACAATAAAGCAATGTTCAACAGTATTGTTAGAGTGCACTCAAAGTTTCAATCTCTTTCGGGCCACCGAACTGCGGCGTCAAGTCTTATAATCTCTCCATTGATCATCTGATTCTCGATAATGGTCTGCACGAGAGCGGCGAACTCGTCAGGCCTTCCCAGCCGTCGCGGACATGGCGTAGCGTACGTGATGTACTCCGCGAGTAGAGGCGACTCCTCTTCGCGCAGAATGAGCGGAGTCTCGAAAAAGCCGCACGCGATTGTGTTGCAGCGAATGCCGGTCTCGGCCAACTCGCGGGCGATCGGCAGAGTCATGCTATTGATGGCCATCTGAGAGGCACTATAGCCGGCCTGTCCTTCGTGTCCCTCGTAGGCCAATATACTCGACGCGTTCACAATCACACCGCGACAGCCTTTGATAGAGAAAACGCAAAATCAATTATTAAACATAATTTTATTTTGGCATTTGATTTTTTACCGCCACTGTTGAGCTGATTGGCGGCCATGAGCTGAACGGCGAGTCGGATCACGTTGAAAGTGCCGCACACGTTCACGTCGAGACAGTCGACAAAGTCGGACAATCGCTGCGGTTTGTCAGTGAGAAAGTTATAGATGCGGAACGCGTTGCCGACACCCGCGCAGTTGACCAGCACGTCGAGCCGGTTGGCGCCCGACTCGTCGGCGCACCGCTTCAGCGCCGCCGCGATGTCCGCCTCTTTGCGAATGTCGCCTAAACTAGTGATTACGTCGAAAGTTAATTGAAATCGAAATCAAATCATATCTTTCACGCTCTTCACCCTTAATGGCGACCACATTATCGAGTTTGTCGATCTTGTGTCGCAGATCGAGTGCCACCACTTTGGCGCCGCTGTCCGCCAATCGCTTGCAGACCGCCAGACCGAGTCCGGAGTAGCCGCCGGTCACTAACGCCACCAAACCCTTGAGCTGACCAAACATTATGGTTTGTAATTATATGAAAAAATTGAAATTTAAATGTTTTTTATTTTGTAAACACAGACTGTAAACACGTGCACACTATAGTGTTATAGTGTTCATCAATGACGTCGTGTTGTGTACGCAATAAGCGTTGCCAGTGTTCTGCCAGTCATACAGTTTATGAAATGATGTCTGTTTACTCATTTAATTGATTAATTATTTATTTTTATTAGTTATTCAATATTTTTTCTATTATTTCTAATATAAAATTTAATGCTCGTTAAAATATTTGCTAGATTTTCCTCGAGATAGCATTAATTAATTAAATAAATATTTTTAAATTATGCAAAATATTATCTATAATTTGCATGAAAATTATATTTTATACGTCTATTTTACGCCACTTTAATTACTTTAATGCAGTATTATATTATTAAACAGAAAATATTATTAAATAAATTTGTAAACAAATTTCTCTCAAAACAATTCGTAGTCGAATAACACTAAAGCATTAAATAAGAATAAAAGTTAAATTATTTGTAATTTATACAGAGTTTAAACATTAATCCTGTTTAACGCTGCTTTAAATTTTGTTGATTAACTTGACTAAAATAATTTAACAAAATTGAACATCGCATATAATTAAAGTATTTGCTTTCACATTTAATTTTTTAATTTTATATTTTAATTCACAAACTCATAAGAATATTACTATTTAAATGATTCAATTATTTTTTTCTGAAATAACTTTCAATACTTTGGCAATAATTTCTACTTTTAAAACAATTTATTTTTTCTATGCTGGGATTAAAAAATCAATTTACCAAACTATTATTGAATATTTTTTGCGCATCAATTATTGATAGATTGTGCGTTTATGCAAAACCTCTCTTTTATCGTGTTTTTATTGACAATTTTTTGAAAACAATTTCTGCATAACTATTCAGTAACTTTTGCTCATTAATGCAAAGGTATTAATTATTTTAATTAATGCAAATAATAAACATAAAATATTAATGCAAATTGGAATTATTTTTATTGTCGATTATTAGAGATAATATTCTCCTTTATATAATTAAAATGAAACCTCTATCCTATCTTCTCAAAAAATGAAGTGCCCATCAATATATACATGTTGGTACACTTTTTTGATGCAAACATGGTATTTAGGTATAATAATTGCACTTAAATTATTTAAACGCCAATGTGTGTAAATAGTCTTATTTTCGATTGAACATTAGAGTACTGTAAAATATTTTGAGAGAGAGAGAGAGAGAGAGAGAGAGAGAGAGAGAGAAGAATCTAATAATAATATATTTATATATTTTTTATTGTAAAAACTTTCATAACACTACTTTTTTGCTAAATAAAAAACTAAAATCGTTAAGCGAAACGAATACATATTAAATTTAGATATCAATACTTCTTTAACTATTTAAAATTAGTTTTTCAAAAATTAATTTAAAGTTTGGCTAATAAATCTAAGTTATCTAACTTTTTTTAAATTATCGTTTTTTGCTTGATATGCTATTTTATAAGAAATATGAAAATATCTAAATATAATTTAATAAATAATTTCCAGAAGTTTCTTTTATATGTAATCCATTAAATTTTTAAAGCAAATTATTCATTACAGAATTTAATATCAAAATATAGTCTCAAATAGTTATTTTAATTTAAATCGCGAATAATCGGAATAAATAATTATATTCCCTCAGAATGGGTACCATTTTTAAAAAACTAAAGGTAAATAACTTTAGACACTTGTATTATTAATGTTAGCGCGAATTCAGTCAAATATTATTATTTGAATTGTTTTACTATTTATAATTATTTTTTAGCGACTTAATTGTATATCGTAAGGCTATCTGAGTAGAGGCAGTACAGTATGTACACAATACACGTTAAGTTTCAAAACGTGTTTCACGCTATAAGTTATTCACTAAATCTGACTTTTACTGTATTTGTTTTAATTTGATGTAACATTTCAAAGTTTTTATGATAATTAATAATAATTTAACATTATTTTAAAATTATTGAATATATATTGAGTGTTTATTGAATATAACAATGAGCTATTGCCTTAACAAAACAACTGCCTCTACTCTGGTCTGTCTCTATTTTAAGTCGATATACAAATGTTTACATCGAAATGCATATACAATCACCAAACAAGTGATATATTATAATTTTGTGTCATCTTATGTCCTGATTGAGTGTAGAGTATCACTAGAAAATGTTTGATTAATAAATAGATTTTTTTATTGGTTTGCACTGAGAAAGAGTTACAAAATAAGTGTTAAATATTAAAAAATTATTTAATTGTTAAATACGAAAACGGAATTATAACGAAATAGTTTTTGCCTTTTTTTACAAATTTGAAGACAATTGGCAATTATTATCAATATTTATGCTAAATTTTCTGAAACAAGTTTTATTAAATAAGAACATTAGAAATAAACTATATTATTGAGAAAAAAGGCTATTATGTGTTTTATAAATGGATGAAGTTGTTAACGTATATTGATTGTAACAAAGAGATCTATAATGTATTGAGAAATCATAATTAATCTTAAATAGCAATTAAAAAATATTGCGTGGACAGCGAACAACCCAAAGACAAACTACATGAACGGCATAAAACATTCTTTGATAAGTTTATCAAAGATAATTTATTCATGATTGTTAAGTTAAATTTGAATATTAATAATTATTAAATTTTTAAAATCTTAAAGATTAATTAAATCCACAACATTAGATAAAATTTTGCCTCAACTTCTTAATCTTAATAAGGAATTATCTCATTTTAGAGTAAACACTTTAATAGAAAACAATCTCGTGCTACAATGAAACAATGAAACGTACAATAATTTAAGAGTAAATTAAAAAACTTTGTCTCGAAAATTCAAGTTTGTTATAATGAATAGTTCTGACAATTTCAATAAAACTAATTTTATTGAAAAAGATGTATTTTTTAAAATCTCGTGCTACCTCTTCAAACATCTTTTAATTTGATAACTAATATTAAAACAGTGAATTTGTAAAACAGACAAAATAGTGTTCAAATTGAAGAATTAATATCTCTTTAATATACATACTAATACTTTATTACGACATACTCTTAAATATTTAGATCAATCAAAACTATTTCGATAAAATTAAATCTGTTTATTTTAAATTTTGCGATTGACTGTTTAAAAAGTTGCATTTATCTGTATATAGTCAACACTCTGACACTAAATAAGATATTATTTGGTCTAGTTTTTAGTCTTATTTTGCTAGCATTCAAGATAATAAATGGCGTAAGAAGAACAATCAAGAAGTGGGTGACAACAATATATATCAATGCTTATTGTATTCAAGTCATGGGGGAAT
Source organism: Microtritia minima (assembly GCA_034699355.1). Taxonomy (NCBI): domain Eukaryota; kingdom Metazoa; phylum Arthropoda; class Arachnida; order Sarcoptiformes; family Euphthiracaridae; genus Microtritia; species Microtritia minima. Next base: position 19,192 of record JAQIYA010000240.1, on the reverse strand, counting down.
ACTTTAAGCAAATTTAATATTATTTTGTAAATAAAAGTTTAATTTTATAGCTTAACTAACATACTTATTGACTTCCTTATGTAGTCTTTATTTAAAGTTTGTAATTTAATACTCATATGCTTTATTGACAAAAACTTTTTCTAATGCCAGGTAATCCTAGAGCTTATTGGGTCAAGGAATTGATGCACTCGAGAGACTGAAGAAAAATGTCTATTCCTGCAAACTATAGGTCATCTCTAGAGGTTTGGTCCTATTATGGTCGTATTAGATTGGTTTCATTACTTGCATAAGAAATTTTATTTTGATAGTTCTTGAACAACATTTTGTTAAACTTTTTTTGTCAGATTATGATAACATATTAAGTTTTTTGGTAAGATTTTTGATTAAATATAGTTAAATCCGAATATCTTAAATTATGTAAATAACTCATTTATTGTCGGTAATTATTCTTTACGATTGGCAAATAGGCCAACAGTTTAATTTTATCATATTTTTATTTAGTGTAAATGCAAAATTTTATTTGCAGAAAACTCCCATTTTTCCAATTTCGTATTTATATGATAATTTAAATGAAATAAACTTAATAATCAAAGAATTAAGTTAACTCAATAATTGCAGCTATCAATTGAAATGAAATGCTTATTCAACTACAACAATGTATTTGCGAACGTGTTCCAGCTCTTCAAACTTTTGATTATTATATATAAACCACACCTAAGTTTCAATGATATGCGGTTTTTTTAAACTAAATATAAAAATTTTAATGAAATTGAAATATAAATTTTTTATTTATTGACCTTAATCTCTAGCGAGCAGTACAAATTGGCACCAATGATATAAATGGCAAAAATAAAAACAAAATGTTTTACATAAAATTTAAAAGTAAAATGTCAACATCTTATGATATTTTATAGTGAATTAATTATTAGAATAAAAAACTATTTTATGCGCAGTAATGAGAAAATTTTGCTCTGAGAGAAAATACTGTTTAAAAACTTAATAATAAAATGTTATGAATGTTATGAATTTGTTTCACCTTTTAAACGTTAATTAACTGTTAGAAACAGTTATCCTTCTGTTATTATAATTTTTTGTCTCCATATTTTCCCAGTCAACAACCGGCGTGAGATTTGCTGCAAAAAAGACAATTACAAACATGTATCTTGTATTTAATGATATTTAACAATCACAAAAATTCATTTATTTATTTGTCTGTTTGACTAAATTATTTCTTTTCTAATTGATTATTTTACATATTATGGATCAGAATACAAGTGGGTTTAATTTTAATGTCATCAAATCGAAAAGCTGTAAATTTTCTCGTTAAGAATACACGGATATTATGGTGAATAAACAATTCAAATTGACATTAGAGAAGTTTGTAATTACTTGCGGAACTGTACAGTGTATTATTAAGTCTCGACCATAATTATAATTTCATTTTTAATTGACTTTCTATTCGTTTTTGTTTTATTTTTAATACAAGTTAATAATTAATTTTTGATTTAATTAAAAAGTATAACTAAAGATCATCATCAGCTACGCTAATGAGACTTATTGTTACCATAAATTATTATTAATATTTATCATTATGTAATTTTATAGTTTAAAGTAGGACTGATTGCGAATAAATATTTTTAAATGATAACTTATTAACAAGTTTACTATGTATATGAGTTTATTTATAAATAAATTTATGGCATTTTTTATTTACAGTGTCTATTTATTTTCGTTTGACAAAACAATGCAATTTATGAATAGTATTTGCAAAACACAATTATGGCATTAATTTTAAATTGTAAAAACTGGTGTACGCGATAGTGTGGAAGCGAGCGAATGCGTATCCGTTGGGTGTACTCGTTTGCTTAATTGTCGCACTTATTTAAATAAATTACACCATTTCGCATAACAAACTATTTATTAAAAGCCCGGCTGTTTCTTAACAATAACCAGAAATATCAATAGGACTGAATTATGTTAACATTAGTTGTTTCGAGACTGATATAGAATTAAGGAGGTCTGCCATGAATATTGATGGTTACAGTTAACATTAAATGTTAACATTACGAACAATTACGGTATGTATGAAAACAATGAATTAAGATATAATGATCAAAGAAAATACTATAAATATCGTAATTTTATTTTTGCGTACTCGCATATTAAAAAACACAACTTTTTGCTGCAAAAAATATTTCAATAAACACAAGTTCAGGTCAGAATCGTAGATTAAATTGTTAATCTATGATTTTAAGCAGTAAGACTCTCGGCTATAAGACTAGATCGGAATTTTTTACAAGTTGCTCAACAGGTTTTTCCTCTCCCCTCTTCCTCTTTTCTCTTGGCTGTCAAAGAACTTAGAGCAGCGTTAATAATAGTGGCAATTGTGAGGTACAGAGAAAAGACGTTTTGCAGGCATCGCATACAGCGTACAACGCAGTGCACACTCAGGCCTGCGACTCAACACAACTCGCTTGTGCTGCACAAGTTTGCAATAGTTGTACAGATTGTACACACACACCACTTATTTCTATGCTCAATATTAAATACAACTGCGGTTATTTAAATGTGACATAATTACGGTGAAAATGCCGGACGGATTATTAATTAATACAGTGTGCGGTGTCTAACACTCGGCTCGTCTCGTGTGCCTCGATTTGAGCGCAACAAAAGTTTGTCGCCGTTCGTCTGTTGTGCTATTATAGTGCAGAGTGTGTTGTGTTTCTCTCTCAATCTCGCACTCACTCGTCTCACTCGTCTCGGCTCTTCTCTCCCTTTGGCTCGCTATGTCTAAGTAAGAGCCATCAGCCTCGACGCCTCGTAAGCCTCGTCAGTCTCGTCCGCCTCGTCAGCAGCACATACGTGTACCCACATATACCCACATATTTCTCGAAAAACAGTTCGCCACTCACTGACAAGGATGTACATGAAGCCAAAGAAAATGTTTGCCATACTATGTGTAATTTTTATGGTGGTCTGCAGTGTATGATAATATATTTAAATTTTCTTACTTTTCAACTTCTTTTGCAAAACTGTTTCTTTTATTGCGCCGAAATTAATTCGAAAGTTTAGGCCAAATTATGAGCGATTCATTTTTGTTTGCCTCTTGAGATCTATTATGCATTTTTGAAATAATTGGGGTTTTTTAGCTCGTGTTAAGATCAACAATTTTACCGATATATACCATAAATTATCTAAATTTCAATTTTATATAGTTTTGTTATACTAAAAACACCGCAAATTCCATGCCTGACTAGTTATTGATCTTTAATTTAAACTGCTTCTGAAAGTTTTTGTTTGTTTTTTTCTAATTTTAAGTATTTTCCTAAAACTATTTAACAAAGATCTTCAATGATTAAGAGAATTTATTTAAAAATAAATAAATACTGTAATTAAAAAGAGTGAATCCGGGTTTAATGGTTTTTTTCTGCGAGAGAATTTCTAGATAAGTGATATAATTTATTGAGTGTTGATATTAATATTTATGCGGCATTTGAGTGAATCAAAATTGTCAGAATGAGTACTTAATAGCCTCAAACTCTTCCAGCGATCGCAATGAGTTCAATGATATTTGATCGGCTCTCAAACATACCGTATTTACCTGTATTTACCTGTCGTTTTCCAACTCCCTTTGAGCTCTAAACTTGAGAGATATTAAAAGAAAAAATGTTAGATATTTAATTTCAAATGAATGCAATAAACAATGGATCGAAAATAATTATGAATATATTATTTTTTGCCAAAACTACTTTTAAATCTAAAAGTTCAAACACCTGGTGAAAGAAAATATGAATATTTTCAGTGCAAAGTATAAATTGTTTGTAATCTTTCAGTAATAGATTTAAAATATTTAAAAATATTAAGAACTTTTAAAATCCATTCTAAAGGACATAATATAGAGAAAACTAAAAATAGTAAAATATTTTATTTTAAAATAAAATTTTCATTAATTTCATTAATTCAATAAAATTAATATATCAAATTTAATTAATATAGCAAAACGCTTTTAATTGAAATTTAATATAAATATTTATTATTAATTATTAAAATATTTGTCTAATATTACTGTTTCGAGTAATTAAAGGTTCGCAAACAAGTATCGAAAATTTTTTGTTTACATAAGGTTATATAAAGTGCAAAAAATCAAACAATTAATAGTTAAATGTGTCATTTAAATATTATTGCGTAAAGTCAAATAAAATCAAACAGTTTATAAAGTTAGTTAAACGTGTCAATCAAATATAATACCATACGAAAGATTTTTTTCAAAATTCATTTTGTCGCATGAAATTAAAAATGTCGTATTTTAGCAATTTTCATAAATTTATTGTTCGAAAAAATTTAATAGAAAAAAAATTAAAATGAAGTGACTTAGTGTTAATTAATTACTGGCGATTTAATTAGTATCCATTTTAAATGACACATTTATTTTCCGCAAAAATTTTTCCGTAAATATAAAGGTCAAGACAGGAAAGAACCGGATTTTATTTAGAATGTGCCACTCTTTTGACTATGATATCATACACTTTTAGCAATACTACAGATAAACGCATTGCAATTTCGCATAACTTGATGCGAAATTTATAAATGACTTTTGAAGTATGTGTTCAATAAAACATCATTAATAACGCCAAATATCACATTATTTATGATTTGCTTCGCTATATTTGGTTTTTTCATGTGAAAACGCATAATTTTTAATAGCATGAAAACTATTAAAATGCTTTCCGATGTTTGCCAAATGATTACGAACTCAAATATGCATTTTAATCACCTCTACATAATTTACTGGGTCTCGCTTTTGCATTAATAATTGCTTTATGAGAAACGATTAAACAAAACAAAAAAAAGTTTTCGCAAATTGTTTATCGAACCCGAAGATGGCATTCATTATTAAAATGTTGAATACATTTTTATAGCATTACATCATTACATAATTCTCACATAATTCACGTTTCACTCCAAAAAAAGAAACACTCGTTTAAACTATCTTTTCCTACACTCCTGTTATTGCTTACAAGTAATTATCATTTTTAATCGCATCAGTTTTAATCTAAATATAAGTGTATTGTTGTGCATAAATTTTTTCGCTTAAATTCAGTATTAATTTTCTGGAGAGAAAACAAATCAGAGCGCGAACACATGACGGAGAGTGCGATTAAATCGCAATTAAATTCACTATTTAGTTGCGACTATAAATAACGTGTTGTTGCAATAATATGTAATCACAGTCTTTACAACTTTCTCTATTGTAAACGACATGCCATTAAAAGCAACGCGAATAACCATTGTTTGGCTTTGAAATAAGCCATGATTTGGCTGTAAATTAACTTTAATTTGCGAAAATTGCGCCTTTTATTGCCACTCAATTTGTAATGTATTGTCAAATGAGTTCGCATTTTTTAGCTTTTTTTGTATACTTTTTTGTATATCTATTATTATATTTATTATTATGTTTTATCTGCCAATACGAGACTCAAATGTGATTTTCTCATTTCGACGCTCAATCATATATCGATGACCGTTCAAAAAATGTCTGCTTTATTAGACTTGATTCAAAACTTCATTCTTGCTCTCCGTCTCTCTCTCCGTCTCTCTCTCTGTCTCTCTCAGCGACAGTGCGTGTCATCGGTTCGCTCAGTCGTCACCGTTTTGTCTCCATTGAACCCTAAAAACAAGAGGCAGAAACCAAAACTCTGTTTCCGCGCTTTCCGTCAGCCAAATGGCCGGAGAGTCGATTTCCCAACCAATTAGGTTTTCATGTCTAAGCAAAAAAAAAAGATCAACCATTTATTAAAACCCAAAGCCATAGCTGCGCATAACTCTATGCGACAGTTTTTAATTAGCAAAAAAAAGTTGCATTAAAACCGCCCACCATTTACGCGAATTAGCAATTATCTCGGCCTGAATCCCAGTTTTCGTGTCACTCGCCAGTGAGGCTGTAATTTATATATAAATTAAGTTTATGTGTTTATACCAAATGTATAAATGAATTATATTTTTCTTTCTTCTGAAAAAACAACAATTTTCGCAATAACTTTAATACCGACGACTTTTTTCTTTCTCTAATTTCAGACGCAGTCATCCGATAATCTTCTTCATTGCCCCGAAGGTAAGCAAATATATTTTTAGTTCCTTTTTTTTAAAAAAGCAGTGCTTTTTTCTTTGCTGGAGAATGAAAATAAAGTAGAGTAAAATAAAACAAAATTAAACTGCAAAAGTGTAAACACTTCAGTTTTTAAGCGTTAAGTTAGAGTCCACTACTTTCAGCTCTTCCGCACCGGTTTTCACTGGACTGTGGCCGCACTTAGGCTTTGACTGTCGCGTGCAATTTTTTTATACATTTGAATTACAATAATGATATTAAATGACAATATTTCGATATAAGAAATACATATAAGCAATACTATTATCACTAAATCATAAATTTTTCTCCTTTTGATTATTAAAGGCTGGAGAAGAGAAGGCATTCAGTGCTACCGATTTTTTAACATAAAGCACTCGTGGAGAAGGGCTGCGGAAATATGCAGAAGGTTTGACCGAATTTATTAATAAAAAATTCCTCTAAATATTAGCATTTTTTTATTGATTAATTACATTTAATTGGATGCACGAGAGTTTATTTTCGATTAAATAGAAAGCAATTTGTAACAAAAAATGATTACGTAAAAAATGTTATATAAAATGTTATACAAACAGATACGGGAGTGAATTAGCGCTCATATCAGACTACACGCAAAACAACTTTACGAGCTTCATAGCCGACCAGTCAATCAAAGACACGACAGATCGTTCCTATTGGATAGGCTTTCAGTCGATTGATAACCTGTCGACTAATACGCTCGAGTCAGCGAGCGGTACATTCATCAGCAAATACGTCGGCTTCTGGGCAGTCAATGAACCGAACGTGAGGGGCGGTCAATGCGTTCGGTCGACGCTGAACGAGTGGACGCCAACCAACGGCAAACAGCTCTGGGAATTGGCGCCGTGCGAGCATCTCTTGCCATTCATTTGCCAAAAGCAAACGTGTCCCTCAGGTTAGACTCTTCGCTGCACTCTTCGCCTCACTCTTCCCTATCTCTTACACCTTTCGTGATTCCACTCTTTTCCATGTAATGCCAACATTTTTTCACATGTTTTCCATCTATTGTTATCGAGACCGGTTGATCATTCAATTTGTATTCATTGCCTCTCTCTCTCTCTTTTTCATGTTGAAAATATTTTTTAATGCCGTACTCGCACACAAGCCAAACATAATTGAGTAGTTTTAGACTATCAATCACTGTGTTTGTTCGCATTTTTCGACCCCAATTTGTCTGACAATTGAATAACACCTGTCCCTATCTATTGTGTTTCGCCCCCACCATAGGCTCGTACCACTGCAGTAACGGCAAGTGCATCAACAATAACTGGCGCTGCGATGGCGAAGACGACTGCGGCGACAAATCGGACGAAATAGACTGTCCTCGAAAGTGTCACTTCTATCTGCAGAGCTCGGGCGACAAAGTCCAGTCACCCAACTATCCGAACAAATACGAGCCGAACAGCGACTGCAAATGGACGCTCGAGGGGCCGATCGGCTCCGGAATGGTGTTGCAGTTCTCCGAGTTCGACACCGAATTAAACTTCGACACCGTTCAGATACTGACCGGCGGCCGCACCGAAGAGTCGAGCGTAACTCTGGCCACTCTCTCCGGCCATCAGAATATGACGGCCCGCATGTTCACCACCGGCTCCAATCTGATGATCGTCAAGTTCCGATCGGACGCCTCGGTCGAGAAGCGCGGCTTTCGGGCCTCGTGGAAGACCGAACCGATCAGATGCGGTGGCGAGATATTCGCCCAGAACGGCGTTCAGGTCATAACCTCGCCCTTCTATCCGGAACCATATCCCGGCGGTCTGGAATGCGTTTACATCATTAGCGCACCGCAGGGCAAGACTATCACTCTCGAGATGGTCGAGTTCGATCTCGAGCCGCTCAAGGACTACATCTACATTCGCGACGGGCCGGGCTCGTCGTACCCGATGCTCGCCAAACTGACAGGCAATCTCACCGATAATCCGCGATACATTGTCTCCACCGGAAACAAGATATACCTCTATTTGCACACCAGTTTCGGCGACTCGAGACGCGGTTTTGCCATCCGGTTCAGAACCGGCTGCGAAATCGAGTACATCGCCAGCGGCGGTAACGTGACGTCACCTGCTTTCGGCGTTTCCAACTATCCAACGAACCAGAACTGTGTTTACCGGTTGTCTCGGCCGACTGTCGGTTCACTGTCCATAATATTCAGCGAGTTTGAAGTGGCCAACGACGACCTGCTGCAGATCTACGACGGCATGGATCAGACCGGCGTTTCGCTTCATCCCAATCGCGGCTTCACCACTAAGATCAGACCTGTGGGCCTCACTCTGACGGCGTCCACTGGTAAAATGCTTTTGCTATTCAAGAGCAACGCGCTTAATGCCGGCCGGGGATGGTCTGCCAGTTTTAGCGCCGACTGTCCGCCGTTGAAAATCGGTAGAAACGCTGTCTCGTCTTCTCGAGGAACGATGTTTGGCTCTAAAGTGATATTCACGTGTCCCGTCGGCCAGGAATTCAGTAATGGCGGCACACGGATAATGACGGAGTGCCTGCAAAACGGCAAGTGGTCGGTCGATAACGTGCCCAATTGTCAGGAACGCTACTGCGGACCAGTGCCGCAAATCGACAACGGCTTCGCAGTGGCCTCGACTAACGTGACCTACAGAGGAATGGCTACCTATCAGTGTTACGCCGGATTTGCTTTTCCGTCCAGCTATCAAACCGAAACCATCAGATGCCACGAAGACGGCAAATGGGAGAAACTTCCGCTCTGTTTGGCCTCATCGTGTCCACCACTGCCAGAAACTCCGAACGCAATTCAAACGGTTATGACTGGCGGTCCGAACCGAAGTTACGGAACCATTATTCGATTCGAGTGCGAACCCGGATATCACCGACAGGGCATTCCGGTGTTGGCGTGCACTTCGGTGGGTCAGTGGTCAGCGCTGCCGCCCATTTGCGAGAAAGTCCAGTGTCACACATTGCCGACCATCGAAAACGGTTTCTTTTCCGATACACAACGCAAATATCTGTTCGGAGACGAAGCGCGCGTTCAGTGCAATCGAGGCTACAAACTGGACGGCCATCCGGTAGTAAAATGCGGATCAAACGAGTCATTCGAGAACCTGCCGACGTGTCGCGATCTCGACGAATGCAGTTCGTCGTCGGCGTGCGATTTGGCCTCAACGCTCTGTACTAACACTAACGGCGCGTTCTTTTGCAAATGCAAGGAAGGCTTCGAACCGAATCTCAACTGTCGACCGGTCAGCGATTTGGGTCTGACCACCGGCGCCATTCCGGACATATCGGTTCGCGTGTCCGGCACGGAGAGCGGCTACAAGAAGTCCGAAATCAGACTGGACTCAGCGCGCGGTTGGTGTGGAAACGTGCCTCGAGTCGGCGAGAATTGGGTGCAAATCGATTTGCGGGCGCCGACTGTGGTGCGCGGCTTTCGAATCCAGTCCGTGCAGCGACTGGACAGCACTCAGGCCTACCCGATTACGGTGCGTCTCCAGCACGCCAACGAACTGACCGATCTGTTTCGCGACTACTCGGACCTGTCCGGACGGCCCGTACAGTTTCGTTTGGCGCCCAACGGCGGCTCAGGCCTGTCCATCGTGAACCTACCGATTCCGCTGGAGTCGCGCTACGTTCGACTCTTGATAATCGAGTTCGCTGTCGCGCCGTGCATGCGGTTCGAGCTGATGGGCTGCTCGCGACAGGACTGCATCGACGTGAACGAGTGTCTCGACAAGAACGGCGGTTGCGACCAGCGGTGCGTCAACTCTCCGGGCGGCTTCAACTGTCTCTGCAATGTTGGTTACGAGCTGTACGTGTCCAACGGCACAGCCGGCTATAGCATCGCCCACTCGGAGACCGGTCTGAAGGACGGCGATCTGTTCCGAATCAACAAGACTTGTGTGCCAAAAATGTGCGCCGCTCTCAGTTCGCCACAGAACGGCAAACTTCTGTCCACTAAAGAGCAGTACCACTTCGGTGATGTCGTGCAGTTCCAGTGCGACTTCGGGTACGTTATGAGCGGCAGTCGAGCGCTGCTCTGCTCGTCGAACGGCGTGTGGAACGGAAGCGCTCCCGAATGCCATTACGCCCAGTGTTCGACGTTCGCCAACGACGCCGCACAGGGACTGAAGTACGAGTCCGAGTCGGTTGAGAACAATCTGATACCGTATTTGGAGAACACGACAATCGTGTGCGGCGACGAGGGAAGGGAACTGCGCGGGACGGCCAGCGCCGGCTTTCGGCAATGCGTTTACGATCCCACTGAAGGCAGACCCGATTTCTGGCTGTCCGGACACACGCCCGGCTGTCCGCGAGTAGACTGCGGTCCTCCACCGGACACCAATGGCGCCACTTATGGCTTTTACGTGGACACCAGATTTAGGGCCAGCTTTTTCTTCGGCTGCGAAGAGACGTTCACACTCGCCGGTAAGACCGAGAAGAGCGATAACGTGATCCGCTGCGGACCGAACGGCTACTGGGATTTCGGCGATCTTCGCTGCGAGGGCCCGGTCTGTCTCGATCCCGGCCATCCGCCGGACGGCCAGCAGTTGGCCACCAGCTACGAACAGGGCGCTCAAGTGTCGTTCACCTGCAACCGCGAAGGTTACGTGGCGTACTCGAGCGACCCGATCACGTGCGTGAAGAGCCCGGACTGCAAAGTGATCGGTCCGCTGGGCATCGCGTCCGGTCTGATACCCGACAGCGCCATCAACGCCACCTCTCAGCGCAGTAATTACGAGTCGAACAAAGTGCGGCTAAACTCGGCCACCGGTTGGTGTGGACAGCACGAGCCGTTCACGTACGTCACCGTCGATTTGGGCAAAATTTTCCGCATTAAGGCGCTGCTCGTGAAGGGCGTGGTCACCAACGATGTGGTCGGCCGACCCACAGAGTTGCGCTTCTTCTATAAGGTTCGCGAGTCGGAGAACTTCGTGGTCTACTTTCCCAATTTCAATCTGACGAACCGCGAGCCGGGCAACTACGGAGAGCTGACTGTGATTCCGCTGCCGGTGAGCGTCACCGCCCGTTATATCATACTCGGCATTGTCTCGTACAACAAGAATCCCTGCCTGAAGTTCGAGCTGATGGGCTGTGAGGACACCCCCAAAGAGGAGATCCTTCTCGGCTACGATAATGGTTATCCGATTTGCGTGGATCAGGTGCCGCCACACTTCATCAACTGTCCCGTCGGCCCGATCGTCGTCACCAAAGGCCAGAACGGCATTAATCCCGTTAACTTTACAATACCGACCGCTATCGACAATTCCGGTTTCGTGGCCCGAGTCGAAGTGAAACCGCTCGGCTTTAAGCCGCCGATGATTGTGTTCAAAGACACCACTATTCAGTACTTCGCATACGACACCGACGGCAACGTTGCGGTGTGCGAGGTCAACATCACCGTTCCGGACAGCACTCCGCCGTCGCTGCAGTGTCCGCAGTCGTACGTCGTCGAGCTGGTCGAACAGCAGGAGAGCCATCAAATCAACTTTAACGAAACTCGTCGTTTGATAAACGTGACCGACGACTCGGGCGACGTGCGAATCGCGCTCCTGCCCGACTCGGCCACCATTCCGATTAAAGGCTATCGAAATGTGTCGGTGGTGGCCACTGACCGCTTCGGCAACGAGGCGTTCTGCCACTTCCAGGTGTCGGTACAGCCGACGGCATGTGTTTCGTGGTCGCTCGAGGAGCCCAGTAATGGCATCGTTAACTGCGTGCCCAACGATCTCGGCAATGGTTTCCGCTGTCTGGCCACGTGTAACACCGGTTTCGTATTCATCGATAACGAGACGGCAAAGATGTACGAGTGTGTGGTCGGCCAGCAGTGGACGCCCGGCTCGATAATACCGGACTGCGTGCCAGAAGACGCCAACGAAGCCAGTTATGACGTGATGGCCAATCTTGAGTACAGGAGCGGCGGTTTCGCGCCGCCGGCCTGCATGTCGGCGTACGTGAACTACGTGTCCAGCTATTACTCGTCGCTCAATCAGATTCTCTCCGACCGCTGTTCGGCCATCAACGTCCAGATGACGATCATGTTCTTCAACACTACCATAACGATCAGACCCGACACGAACGCCCTCTCTATCGAGTACGTGCTGCGCATCGATCCGGCGGTCCGACAGAAATTGCTGTACGAGTTGTGCGGCTCGACTCTGGGCCTCATATTCGATCTGAGCGTTCCGTCCACTTCGGCCATCATTGAGCCCATTCTGAACATCTCGTCCCAACAGGTCGGCGGGTCGTGTCCGTCGCTGCAGGCGTTGCGCTCCAATATAGTTCGTGGTTTCACATGTCAGGCCGGAGAAATATTAAACACAGTTAACGGCAACTCTACCGATAAGATCGTGAGCGACAAAAACGGTAATTTAGTTCCGCGATGCCTTCACTGTCCGGCCGGGACTTACGCATCGAAGGACATGCAGATGTGTACGTTATGTCCGCGAGGCTGGTATCAGGACTCGACTCGTCAGGCGTCCTGTCGTCAGTGTCCGGACGGGACGTATACTAAGGACAAGGGCAGCAAAACGCTGTCGGACTGCGTTCCCGTTTGCGGTTACGGCACGTACTCTCCCACCGGTCTCGTGCCATGTTTGCAGTGTCCGAGCAGCACATTCTCTGGTGTGCCGCCCAAAGAGGGCTTTAAAGAGTGTCAGCGATGCGTGACCAACACGTTCACGTACGCGCCCGGTTCGGTGTCGGCCGGCGAGTGCAAATTGAAATGTCCGGCCGGCACCTATTCGGAGACCGGTCTGGAGCCGTGCGCCCCGTGTCCCACCAATTTCTATCAGGAAAAAGAGGGTCAGACCACGTGCGACGAGTGTGCGAGCAAAGATCGAACCCTACGTCCGGGAGCGCTGAGTCGCGAGGCGTGCACTGCCGGCCAGTGCAGCGCCATTACGTGCCAAAACGGCGGCGTCTGTCTCATACTCAACCACGAGCCGACCTGCTATTGTCCGGCAGGCTTTTCCGGCAGCCTCTGCGAGATCGACATCAATGAGTGCGCGAGCGATCCGTGCTATAATGGCGGCACGTGTGTGGACAGTCCGCAGGGCTACGCGTGCCGATGTCCGACCGGCTATTCGGGACTTCAGTGTCAGCTCGCGCGCAACGAGTGCCGCAATGACACGTGTCCAGAGAAGGCCATGTGTCAGGACTTACCAGGTTTGGGAAAAGTTAACTGCCTGTGTAAGAGTGGCTACGAGGGACCCAACTGTAACGTCTCCATCAATCCGTGCAGTCTCGCCGAGAATCAATGCGAAAATGGTGGCCAATGCATGCCTTTAATGCAGGGCCGATATCGGTGTCGTTGTCCGCCGGGATGGACGGGCCGAAAGTGTGAGAGTAATATCGATGACTGCGCCGAACAGCCGTGCCTTTTGGGCGCCAATTGTACCGATTTGGTCAACGATTTCAAGTGCGACTGTCCGTCCGGTTTTGCCGGCAAGCGATGCCACAAGAAGCTGGACTTATGTTCTGTCAACCCATGTCTGAACGGCGTTTGCGTCGATCGGCTCTTCTATCACGAATGTCTCTGCAATCCTGGATGGGAGGGCTCGAAGTGCGAGACCAACGTTAACGAATGCGCGTCCGATCCGTGCGAAAACAACGGCGAGTGCGTGGACGGAGTGGACAGCTATCGGTGTGTATGCGACAACGGCTATACCGGCGCCCGATGTCAGCACGCGATCGACTCGTGTGAAAGCAAGCCGTGTCAGAACGGCGGCTCGTGTTTCGATCTCATCGACGGCTTTATGTGTCAGTGTCGGCCTGGCTTTGTTGGCCTGCAGTGCGAGGCAGAAGTGGACGAGTGTGGATCGAATCCGTGCTACGCGTTGGGCACTGAGCGGTGCGTCGATCTCGACAACGGCTTCCGCTGCGACTGCAACGAAGGCTTTAGTGGCGAGTTTTGCGAGACCAACGTCGAGGAGTGCGAGTCATCGCCGTGTCTGAATGGCGGCACGTGTGTCGACCAGATTAACGCTTTCAAGTGCGTGTGTCCGCCGGGATGGTCGGGTGCGAAGTGCGAGCGCGATATCGGTCTCTGCGAGTCGAATCCGTGTCACAATAGCGCCAAATGTGTGGACTTGTTTCAGGACTACTTCTGCGTGTGTCCGTCGGGAACCGATGGCAAACGGTGTCAGACTTCACCGCAGCGATGTATCGGCAATCCGTGTCAGAACGACGGCGTGTGTCGCGATTTCGGCTCTGGTCTGAACTGCTCGTGCACTGAGAAGTACGCCGGGGTTGGCTGTCAGTACGAGTTCAATGCCTGCGACGAGAATGTCTGCCAAAACGAGGCCACTTGCGTGGATCTCGAGGACGGCTATCGATGTCAGTGCGCGCCCGGCTTTACCGGCAAGAACTGCGACGAAGACGTGACGGACTGTTCGTCGACGTCGTGCCCGCCGACCGCCACCTGCATCGACCTGACCAACAGCTTCTACTGTCGCTGTCCGTTCAACCTGACGGGCGAGGACTGTCGCAAACCGATTAACATCGACTACGATCTCTACCTGAACGACGAGCGCAAGTCGTCGAGTGTGTCACTCGCGGCGCCGTTCGAGCTGAACGAGGCCTCCAGTCTGACTGTGGCGCTATGGGTTCAGTACTACGAGGAGTCTGTTGGCAACTATTTCAGTCTGTATTCGGTTGAATCGGCGCATCTGCCCGTCGGAAAGCGGCCGCTCATTCAGGCCAACCACAACGGCGTGTATATCTCGCTATTCCCGGACAAAATGCAAGACGTGTTTATGCCATACTTGGAGAACGTGCCGATCAATGACGGCCAGTGGCACTACATTAACATCATTTGGGAGGGCAGTGACGGCACGCTTATGCTGGTCACCGACACCGCCGTTGCCGGTAGTCTTACCGATTACGGCGTCGGATTAAGTTTACCCGCTTATGGATGGATCAGTTTGGGAGCGCTGTTGGACAACAAAAATAAGGCCATCGTCGGCACCGGCTTTCACGGACGCCTGAGTCGGGTCAACGTCTGGGAGCGAGCGCTGGACATGAGTCTGGAGATACCGTCGCAGTTCCGCAGCTGCAAGAATTCACCCGTCATTTTCAATGGTTTGCTACTTCGGTTTAACGGTTACGACAGAGTGGAGGGAACGGTGGAACGCGAGGGTCCGGGAAAGTGCGGCGAACGCCTGTGTCCGAGCGGCTACAGCGGCGACGACTGTCGCATTCTCGAACAGGACAAGACCGCGCCCACTGTCCTCCACTGTCCGCCCGACATGTGGATCATATCGGAGAACAGCTCCACTATCGTCCAGTGGGACGAACCGCAGTTCGCCGACGATCTCCACTCGATTCAGGTGTTCGAGTTGGAGAAGATTCGGTCGGGAGAGGCGCTCAAGAAGGGCACGTACGACATGAGTTACGTGGCGCTCGACGAGAGCGGCAACACTGCCCGCTGCGACTTCCAGGTGCATGTGTTGCGCCAGTTCTGTCGAATACCGGCGCCGCCCGTCGGCGGTGAGCGCCAGTGTTCCGATTGGGGACCGGGAGGCCGGTTCAAGGTCTGCAAAATATCGTGCAATAACGGCCTGCAGTTCTCGCAGCCGATACCTGAGTTTTACGTGTGCGGCGCCGAAGGCTTTTGGCGGCCGAACGAGGACACGGAGAAGCCGCTCGTGTTTCCCTCGTGCGCACCCAAACACTCGGCTCAGCGAATCTTTCGACTACTGATGACATTCCCGTCAAGCGTTGTCTGCTCTGATTCCGGCAAAAAGATTCTCAACTCGAGAATATCGGAGAGTCTGCTCAAAATCGATCGCTCGTGGAAGATGTGTTCGGATCAGTCGCGCGGAACGTGCAAAGGACTGGCCGTCAACGTCAAGTGCACCAAACAGCAGAGTCAGCTGCGAAGCAGACGCCAGTCGGACGGCGGCAATGAAAACATGGATGTCTACAGTGTGGAGATTGCGTTCGCGGCCAACAACGACCCGATCGCTAACGTGAACAACCAGGAGAAGGACAGTCTCGAGTCGATCATCAAGAAGGCCATAGTGGAGAGTGCCATATTCGACGTTCGGGACACTCTGCCCAACGTCGTGCCCGACCTCACTTCACTCAGACTGGTCACTGAGTACGCCTGTCCGCCCGGACAGGTGGTGATGGCCAACAGCTGCGTCGAGTGCAGTCTCGGCACATACTTCGACGAGCAGAGCGCCACTTGTGTCAAGTGTGCGATCGGATCGTATCAGAACGAGTTGGGAATGTTTTCCTGCAAGAAGTGTCCCGCCATTCTCGGCAAACAGGGCGTCACCGTTACGGTCGGCGCGCGCTCTGAGGAGGAGTGCAAAGAGCGCTGCGTCGCTGGCAAGTACTACGACGACGAGGTCGGCCTCTGTCGGCCCTGCGGTTATGGACTCTATCAGCCGTCGGAGGGCTCGTTCACGTGCCTGTCTTGCGGCACTGGGCTCACAACGCGCAGCTCGGAGGCGGTCTCTTACCAGGAATGCCGGCGTATGTATTCATTACCGTTCATTTGTTAGCTTTATTTTTTCAAACAATTAAAATAAACTGTTTTGTCGAACAGCCGAATGCGAAGCTGGATATCAACTCAATTCTGATGGCAATTGCGAGCCGTGTCCCGTCGGCTTCTACCGAACTCGCGGTCAGCCGGCCTGCGAACAGTGTCCGCATGGTTTGACCACCGCGTCGACCGGTGCCGCCAATTCTACGCATTGCAATCTCGGTATTCAATGTTTTGCACATTTTTTGACTCATAATCATTAACTGATTTTTCTAATCTTATTATTTCTCTTAACTAGAAATATGTCGCGTCGGTCAGTACCTGAACGCCACGTCTGACGAGTGCGTGTGGTGTCCGAAAGGCACATATCAAGACACGGAACAGCGCGACCAGTCCTGCCAGTCCTGTCCTCCCAACTCGACCACTGACCGAATCGGCGCAATCGCTGCGGACGAGTGCAGCAATCCGTGTCTGATCAACGACAAGATGGAGTTGTGTCCGCCCAACGCTCAATGCGAGGCGCCGAACGGCGGCGAAGACTACACCTGCGTCTGTAAGGAGGGCTTCCGCGAGATTCAGGCGACCGACGAGTCCAACTACACGGTGTGCGTGAATGTGTGCGACGACTACTGCATTAACGGCGGCCGCTGCGAGTGGACGCCCGGCATGCGTCGACCGCGCTGCGAGTGTCTCATCAACTTCTACGGCGACCGCTGTGAGCGAAAGTCGGAGCTTATATACATCGCCGGAGGTATCGGCGCCGCCGTCGTGTTCATCATCTTCATCGTACTCCTCATTTGGATGATATGCGTGCGAACGTCGGCGCGACCGATCACGAAGAAGATGTCGGTGCACACTATACCCACCGATTTCGCGCCGACGCCCGGCCCGCAGCCCAACTTCTATTACGGCGCACCGGCGCCGTACGCGGAGAGCATCGCGCCGTCGCACCACTCGACGTACGCTCACTACTACGACGACGAGGACGACGGCTGGGAAATGCCCAACTTCTACAACGAGACATACATGAAGGAGTCGCTCCATAACGGCAAGAGTAACGGAAGCACTCTTCAGGGCATCAGCAATCCCAGCATTTACGGCACGAAGGATGACCTCTACGACCGGCTTCGGAAGCATCAATACATGGGAAAGAAAGGCGGTTCGTATGACTTTGGGTTTGATATTACTGTAGGTTTTAACTGTGTTTCTCTTGTGTTTTGCAGATACGACTAGTGATAGCGAAGATCAAGGAAATTAATTTCAACGCAATAAATTAGCGCAAACCATGCGGAAGAAGGAAACGCAATTTGATGCGAAAAGACGTTTGTTTCGTCCGCAAACTGTTGATTATGAACATTTTATTTAATATAATTGCAAATTAGATATCTGTTTAATTTTATTAAATTAATTCAATGATTACGAAACCAGCGAAAGCACACAACACAACACAACGCAAGTGTTTCTGTAAATATTCGACCGGTTTTAGCTCTTTATTTAAGTGACATTTTGTGACCAAAAGTGCTGACTTCGGTCCAACTGTTTTGTCCCGATTCGGGCCAAACGAAGACGACCACATTTTTGTGACAAAATAATCCTAATTTTTATTTCAATTTTAATGAGCGCTCAAATTTGCCAATTTTTTTAAAATAAATTTTAATTATAAATAATTAATTATAGTATTCATGAATTTTAAACAAAATAGTCAATCAAACTAAGCATTCCATTGACTCCTAACCAACACATCCCAACCCATCCCAACCCTAACCCCACTCATCAATCAGGCCTTATATTTGTCGCATTCATTTTATTCAACAAATTATTTTTATTTGTTTTCATTTTGTGTAAACTTATATAAATTATAATTAATTAATTAATTAAAAATTAAATTAATGTTATTTGTAGGGAAATTGTTTTGTTAATAATGCTCTATTACTTTATTTTCAAATAAAGCATTGTTTTAATCATCACTAAATTATAATTATTTCATTCTAAATTAACAAATATATCAATAAAGAAAAGATAATTTAAGTTAATAATAAAATTAATAAATACTATTAATTGTTATTAAAATGGGTGAAAGTCTATTAAATAATAAGGATATAATTTAAAAGTTAAAAAGTCAATTAAACAAAAAAATATCAAATAATATAAGTATGTGGTAATGAGTTAGAGATGAGTCAAAAATATTGATTCGTTCAGAATCTGAAGAATGAGAAGACGTGTCTGTGGAGGATAACGCTTGCAACACATCAATGGCATCGAAGAAAAACTTTAGATGTAACTACAAATGGTGTACAAATGCTTATGACTATAAACAATGTTTGACTAGACATGTTAGACGTTCGCACTGAAAATCAACTTTAGTTGAGTGCACGGCGTGTTTAAATAACAATAAATTCAATTTCAAATTCAGCTAACAATTGATTTAGTGATTAAAAAATATGGACCTCAAATGAAAGAAATTTCTAAAGTGGTAGAAGTGTGTGCTCAGAGATGATAAGATATGCTACCATTTCTTTAATTGAACGGCAAAGATTTAAACATTTAGTAAAACATTTGAGAAAAATTGGAACCACTTTTGGTTAGAATGTGGGTAT
>JAQIYA010000239.1:0-24632 GCA_034699355.1 Microtritia minima | reverse complement strand
CTATTAATTGGAAGCTTTCCTTATTTTATACATTCTAAATGGCATTTAAATTTAATGGGTTTATCCGGAATTGCATTCATAATGGAATCCCTATTAGTTCACTACTATTACTACCGAAACAATATAAAATCAATATATTTAAACCCGTTTGCAATGATATGCGGTTTGGTTTCACCGAAAAGCGTGGGAATTAATGATATTAAATCTGTGAATGCCTTATTAAAAGTTAGCCGACGAGTCATATTCTTAAATGAGAAATTTGTTACACATTCCTATGTAACTGCTTTTGCCATAAGCTTTGTTTCGTTAGCCCTCAATTCGCCACATTATTGGATGTATGTATTGTTCATATTTTGGTGCACATTATATTCGTATTGTTGCCACTATTTCTATGGGTTCATGAGTTGGCAGATTATATATTTCTATATAAATTGCTATTATTTTCAATTAAAATTGCGAAGTATTGAAACGAAATTAACAAAAATGAAAACACGGGTAAATAATGCTGAACTAAGAACGTTATTTAAATTTTGTGATAAAATATTTGTGGAAATACATTTCTGTAATCGAAATATTTGATCACACTTGATATTAAGTTTATATTTAATTCTTACTATACTTCCGTGTCTACTCTTATACGCGTTCCTATTTGGACGTATAAATGTTATGATAAAATTTTTACTTATAAATGGCTTTCTAATAGTTATTATGCCTTATTTGTGGTTTTTAAGCATTGCTTCGTCAATACCGCTAAAATTAAACACTTTATACAAACTATTTAATAACTTATTCTCTCGTCAACGTTATGGTAAAATAACAATAAAGAATAAATTTAAGGTATTAAAAAAAAGAAACGATTTATATTTATTATATAAAAGATTCACTGCTAAAAAATATGTTTATCGATATAATTTCATTTAGTCACCAAAATTTATAAATCCAATAATATAGAACTACAATAGTTACTCTATTTAAATAATAAGTTTAATATATAAATAAATAAATTTATTTATATTAAAAGTCAATATTCAACTGAACTGCTTTTTTCTTAAATCTTGTAAACGAACGTAAAAATTTGTTACAACGACTTGTCATCTAATATGATAACTAGAGAACAGTCAGGATTTTTTATATAAAAAATAAAGGATATGTCTGTAATATTTTATATACAGTCGTATCACAAAGTTTTAGCTCTTTTACAAATTTTGATTAATATGATTGGTATAAAAAGAATTAATTTATTTAATTATGATAAATTATTATTTATAAAATCACTACTTAATAATATGAAAACATTTATAGTATTTGAATTGAGTTAAAACTATTCAAATATTAATTGTCTGCACAATTCTGTATATTAACAAATATTTTAATACATTTATAGTATTTATATTTTATTATATTTCTATTTATTTTAAAATGCCACTCTTTATAGATATAAAAAGAAATAGAATATATCTTATTTTATAAATATATTATTTCACAAATTTCAATGATATATTTATTTGAAAAGGTTTGATATTATAATTAATATTAGTTTTTCATGAAATTAGTTATTATCGCTAATCGAACGAATTGGCAAAAAGCGTATTGGATTTTACTGTTGGAAATTATTTATAATTAATTATTTTCACTCTTACGAGGTTTTAAAATTTTTTTAATTATACATTATTTTTAACTAAAAATTTTTATAATATTTTCTTATTTATTTAAACACTTATTCACAGTTAATCGCATATATGGTGGTATTATTTCTGAAAATTGTGGACTTATCTGAATCTATTCAATAACGCGTTATTAGTTTAGATGATATTGTTTTTTAATATTTTAGGCAATCTTTTATATTAGTCAGCAGCGAAGTTATATTTATTAGAAACATTAAGACCTCTAGTTTCAGATTTTTGACTTTGAGCATCAAATTCTCAGTCTGAGTCTCAATCTTTAAGACTATTTTTTGCTCATCACTAATCGCGACTAAATATTTAGACTCTCAGTTTATTATCTCTAAATTGATTAATTGTGTTGAATATGTTGTTAATAAGATAAGTATTTTAAAATGTTGTTAATAGTTTAATATCGAAATATTCAATTGCTTTTACATAATCAAGTATTTTTCATTGATTTAAATAATTATTATTATTATTTATTGATTATAATAATCTCATGTCTTATTATACTTATCTATACTTAAGTTATTAATTTTTATATTTTGATAATCACTATTTAAACTTTGTTTATCACAAATTTTATTGAAAATTAACTTTACAACAACAACAACAACAACAACAACAAAACTGCTAATTATTATCCATAGTGTCGGCAATCCAGTGAAGAAAGTACGACAACTGCGTGAACACTCCCGGATAGTCATCGGCGCACGTCGAGCCGTACGACACAACGCCCACCAGAAACGCCCGACCGTTCACGAACTCGATCGCCGGACCGCCAGAATCGCCCTAATTTTTCACGACAAAGTCAAAGCAAAAACTAATTAAAACCAAATCACAAATCCCCCGAACGGTCATCACTCACCAGACACGCGTCCTTATTCTGACTCCACGTGCAGAACTGCGACCGATAGATAGTCATCCTTCTCTGGCCATACTTGTACGCGCACTCCTCGTCGCTGACCAACGGTAAGCTCACCTCTTGCAGAAATTTGGGCAGTTGTTTGTCAATGAAGTCCCGCTGACCCCAACCCGCCACCACCAGCCTCGAGACGCGCGGCTCGCTATACGGAACCCTCGGCAGGCATATACTCCGCACGTCCCGCCCGATCGTTATCGGTGTCTGCACTTTGATGAGACAGATATCCGAATTGAACATATTGTCGGCGTTGTACCGCTCGTGCGTAATGATTTTGGCCACTTTGTACGTCTTGCCCTCCAATCGGTTAATCGTTCCCACTCTGATCGTATAAGCGGACGGATTTCTATAATTTAGAAAATATAAGTATAATTAAATCACTAAAAAATGTGTATTAAAAAATTTTTTTGTTATGATAACCTTACGCATCGATACAGTGAGCGGCTGTGATAATCCAGAGCGAGTCCACAATAGAGCCGCCGCACCACATGTCGCCGAACTTGAGAATGACCACAATCCAGGGATGGCCGCCGGGCTGGGCGTTGAAGCCGTTCACGATTCGCTGCTGACTGGAGAGGCCACAGTCGGCCGGCGAAATGTCGGTCACTTCCACACCGGTTTCGATATTAATATCGCCGACGCTTATGGAGACCTTTCTGGTCTGCGGTCTCGGGTCGACCGCCTCTACAGCTCTGGTATTTTCAAGCCGTTTGGATTTTTCGGTCAAACTTTTTTGTGTGACATTTGTTTGGCTCGTCAGTAGTGAAGGATTGAACGCGTAATTCAATATCTTGTCTCTCGTTGTTGTTGTCTCTCGTCTTCGACTGTTAACCATTGATTTGGTTTCGGAGTCGTAAAAATACGAGCTCTTCTTTCGTCGATACAGAAGTGGCCACACTTTGCGCGAATGTCGTGACTGAGGAAAAAAATCACTGTAATGGAGATCATTGGTGTGAAGGCTACAAACTAAATGAAAAATTACGATATTATTTGGTGAGAAAAAGTTTTTTTCGCTTACTTTCAAGTAGTATTAACAGTAACACGAAGTGCCAGTTGTATACATAGCAAAGCATATTTTTTCCAGGCCTGACGTATCCGTTGGTATGGAAGTCATATTTGAAACTGGTGTGCCGTTGCGAACGTGTTTGTCGATTGAGAAAATTGAATATTGAACGCTATGGTAATTGTAGTTAATTTTGTTTTTGTTTTAAATTTGGTTGATATCAAATTTCTGAGTAGAATTATGACGATTTATATTTAACCAGAAATTATAATGATATATGGATTGGTTTTGAGAAACTTTATTTTAAAATTTATTAGTATTGTTTTTGGATAATTATTTATTGACACGTAATATAAAATAATGCAATTTATTTCGAATATAACTAGAATTTTGATTTGATTTTAATTGGAAATATAATATATGAAAATAAGGAGAAAAACGTAATTTTTATTAATTATAGACTATATACTAAAACCGATATTATAATTGAATAAAAATTTATTATTTACAGTTTAATGCGAATTGCAATATAAAATTGGCAAAAATTTATTTTAGTGAGAAACACATAAATAATTTTGATTTCATAAGAAAAATTCTTTGATACAGATGTAGATCTGAAGATACAAAATCTGTGTGATTGTCGTGAGTAGAGAAGCAATTATTTAAACGCATAATTATAATGACTTAAATGTTTGCTTTGTTTTAAGACTCATCAAAAATCATATAACTATTATGTATTGTTACAAGAAATTGAAGTATTCTGCCGATTATACGTATTGAATGATAATTGAACGTAATATAAAACTTATCTTAAATTATTGATTTGCTTTTATCATTTCATATTAGTTCAAATGATAGATACAAGTAAGAAATATTTTAATAAAATTAAAAAATTATGACTTTATTACTATTTTTTAACAATTTATTTATTGCAGAATTAAAAATCGTATTAATAGTTATGATCTGTGAGAAAATCGCTTCAATCGATGGCGGAGTTTGTCCTCAAAAGGAAGTAATGGATCCGTGTTTTTGTGAAAACAACGATAGAATTACGTGTAATGGAAGTAAAAGTTTGAATTTGAAAGAAGTATTTCGAAAAATGTCATTACTGTTAAACGACGACCAGAAATCATTTAAAACTTTCAATTTAAGTAATACAGCGATTAAAGAGTTGGAAGACTTCACGTTTCGCGACATTACGTTCGAAGAGATATACATCTGGAATGCGAGGAATTTGGAGAGAATATCGACGAATGCTTTCTCTGTCCTCAACTCTCTTACGATTCGAGATTTCTATCAGCTCTACTCAAGCAAACTATTTACCGACGAATTGAGTGTCAATCAAACGTTTACCGCATTAAACAGTTTATTAAACATCACTTATATTGGATTCTCGCAGACATTATTGAAGTCCATTCCGTCCTACGCTTTCGATAATATAAATGGATTTCTAAATAAATTAACAACAATTGATTTCAATGGCTATTATTCCGCTAAAAATCCGATCACTTCAGTAGAAGATTACGCGTTTTATAACGTGAATAATTTAAATTACATTCATTTGCTAAACAACGCAATCAATAAAATATCGGCGCATTCGTTCGACTTCTATAGCGAATCAAAAGACAGATTAGATATTGATTTGTCGAACAATCAAATTAACGACAACAGTATCGAAATCGGAGCGTTCACTAACGCTAAACGACAGCTATTTATAGACTTATCCAACAATTTTCTCACATATTTAGACGAAATTATTTTCGCCCCGTTTTTTAAAATTAATAAACGAAATAAGATTACGGTCGCCGACAATCCGTTAGACTGCGAATCGTGCGCAATGTATTGGTTGGTACGCGACCGACAACTGTACGCCAATCAAGTGAAAGATTTTAAGTGCAGTAGTGTTAAAAAATTTTCGTCACTTTCTTTGGCAGACTTTGACAAAATGGAGTGTAAATACGATTATGTTTATTAACAATATTTCAATAATAATAATCTCAATCTAATCTCAATCATACGCTATGTTACATAATATTCTAATATGATTATCAAAGTGAATGGCAGAGTAAAGCGGCTATGATTTTGTTGATAAATAAATTTATTGATTGTTTAGAACTAAATTTAATTGAGTGAACAAAAATTATTTCGTGTTAATTTTTTTAATGGATATGATTTCAAAATAAATACGTTGGAAAAAATATGCTGCATTGTAATAAAAACTATGTTTTTCAATAAAATAATTACTATTTAATTTAATTTAATTTAATTCTTATTTATTTAAATATTTGATGCAAAGTTGAGAGGCGTTTATGACCTTATTATGACCTTCGGACAAAGTCAAGGTCAAGGTCGAAAATCTAAGTCAAGGTCGAATGACTCATAGTTGATTTTTAATGACTAATGAGTCACACATGTAGAGTACAAAAGTTCATTTTTTGTGCTCAACAGTGCTTTGATTTGATTTATTTATTTTTAATTAAAACACAAACAAAATTCAAAATAAGATTTTATTTTATTTTTCAATTTAACATTTTGTCAATTCATTAGCAAAAAATTTTTAAAAAATAAAAATACAAATTATATTATGATTCAAATATTAAAAAACTTGTTTAACAAAATAGAAAACTTCTCGCGAAATGTAAACTTATTTGAAGCGATATAAAAAATGTGATGATCTTCTCTCTAATATGCGAATTAACGCCACATTTCTTGTCATTGAATTGTGTTTCCTATAAGACATGATCGACGACATGTACCACACCGTTGGTGGCGGTTATGTCTGAGTACGAGAACGTCACGCCGTTCACAGAAACACAGTCTGAGAGAGAGAGGGAAATAAAATTAAAATTTTCAATTCTCATTCAAAATAAGTGATGAACCGAATCGATACTCACTTGGCTTTCGTATGAATTTAAGAGTATCGCCGTTCAGACTCTGAACGGACCACACTTTACTGCCGTCTTGGCTGAGCGGGAGAGCACTCGTGAACAGAGTCGACACCAGAAGGTGTTTGCGAACGAAATCTGTCAAAGAAAATGTTAAAATTATAATAAATAAAATTATCAAAACTTTCAAATCTTCTATACCTCTGCTGGCGTTCGGATCGTCTTTGAGTTTCTGCAGCACATTGGGGTCGAGCTGTCGGATCGCCTCGTCTTTGGGCGCGAACAGCGTGTACGGTCCGGGTTGGGACAGCTGTTCGTCCATCGCCGCCGTGCGGACGATCTCCAGCATCGACTTGAGAATTGGCGATTTGGCGAGAATGGCGCTGATGTCGCCCTGCGGTGGGTATAGAACGTTGTCCACCGCCACCAGCATCACATTGCCGTGCGTGGCCTCGCGCGCGATTGGCGCGCCCGATATGGTCTTGAGCGTGCTGTTGACCGGCCGGTTGAAGCGCACGTCTTTGCCGCTGATGGTCGGGAGGGTCTCGTCGTCGTCGAGTGCGGTCGTGTTGACAAAGCCGGGAATAATGTGATACTCGAGAAGATTGCGCACCCGTTTCGGGTCGGTGTTCAGCACGGACTGGATTTTTAGCGGTAGTTTGCCGACCGCGCGATCGGTGGGCGCGACGATTGTGTACTGACGGCCGTCTTGGATGATGTCGTCGACGATACCGCTCTTGATTAGCCAATTGACGAACCGTTTGGTGGCCAGTCGTTGGGCCATGTGTTGAATAGACGGCTGACTAGCGGTCTGTTTCGGCGCCCGCTTTGGCTCTGATTTATGGAGTGATGTAAAGAATTTTTTATGTAATAATTTAATATAAGCTCCAAATACATAAAATACAATGTAATTGTGAATACCGTTGCCGTCGTCGGCCTGATAGCGGTCTCGCCGGCCGTTACGTTCGTCTCCCCTTCGCTTAATGAACGGATCGCTCGGCGATACGATGGCGTCGATTATATGAATGACGCCGTTTCCCGAAGTGATGTCTGGCGACACGATTCGACTCGAATTGTTTATCAGACACTGACCGTCTATTATTGGTGGAAATTAAACTTTTAATGATTTACAATTGTTATATGCAATGTTAGCGCTCTCTTTTAAAGTTTACATAATTTATGTTTTATTGTAAATTTTAGAAAAATGATTATTAATTGTTACTCATATTTTGTTAGTTGAATTTAATTATGTTTAACTAAATCTGTATTTAAATTCATTATTTGCTATTTATTTATTTATTTGTTATAAATTAAAGTTAATTTAATAGCGACTCGAATTATTTATATCGCAATATTGAAAACCTTTGAATAATTACCAGGAGTTTGGCTGAATGTGAGCGCCGTTCGACTGCCGGACCGAACGCTGGGAACGCTCAGCAGTTCGCTCGTGTAATGCGCGCCATTCGACACGTGATTGCGCATGAAATCTGTTCATCGAGATCGAAACGAATACCAGTTAACTCACATAAGTATCTGCTTTTGTTTTCGTAAAAATCTAATTGAAACTAACCTTTAAAGGCGAGCGGATCGTTGGCGATCTCGTCCAACGAGGACAGCGATCGGTCGAACGCGTCGTTGTTCGGCACAAACAGAGTGTAAGGTCCGGGACCTGAAGACACGTATAAACAAATTTTAAACAATGAAAATTAAAGCCATAACTACTGAGACCTTTAAGTCTGGACGCGTAGTTCGTCTGCTGAATGATATCGGCGAATGTGCTCAACTCTGGCCGCTTATTCAACTCGTCCATAATGGTTCGCGACTTGCCGTCGGGCCGATACAGTGGCCGATTAATCACGTAAATCACGCCATTCTCGGCTGTGGTCGCGGCAATAACCGGCACGCCGTCCACCAACACCTTTCCGCCGGGAATAATGTTTAAGATATGCGTGTCGCCGGTGAGCGCCTGCACGACGGCGTCGTTGCGGACGTTCTGCGGCGGTAACGCAAAGCTGAGCATGTGCTGCATCAGCATCTTTCGCAGTGCGCTTGGATTTTGCTTAAGCTGGTCGAGAGTGTCCTCTGGGAGTGCGCCGAACGCCTCGTCAGTCGGCATGAATATGGTCAGCGAAGTGGTGGGCCGGTCGAGAGCCGACAGGAGTCCGCCGCGGCTCAGACAGTCGCGGAGGACTGTGAAGAACTGGGGCTTTCCGTCGACAATCAGATTCGGGTCTTCGATAATCTGGCGAATGGTTTTCGGTTTGGTTGTCGGTGAGGGTCGGTCTGATGGTTGGCCAGGTTCGCGGGTTTTGCCTTTTGTAG
The DNA here is from genome assembly GCA_034699355.1 of Microtritia minima. Classification (NCBI taxonomy): domain Eukaryota; kingdom Metazoa; phylum Arthropoda; class Arachnida; order Sarcoptiformes; family Euphthiracaridae; genus Microtritia; species Microtritia minima. Next base: position 15,836 of record JAQIYA010000239.1, on the reverse strand, counting down.
GCGTCTGTCTGGCTGGTGGTGGTCTCTGCGCGGGCGATGTCGGATATTCGCCGTACTGTCGAAGGTTGTTGTAGTCGACTGGTCTGAGCCGTTGGCCGGGTCTGAGCGCGTGCCGATCGGCTGGCGATTGCTTTTGCGGGTGAATTGGAGTGCTCGGAGACTTGTCCGCACTTCTGGGCGGCGCTAATGGAGTGGAAGTGCGGTCATCTGAGCGCGCAGGCGGTGATTGTCGAGAATCTTTAGGTATTTCGGCTTTTGACTGCGGCCGCGGACGTCTGGTCGGATCGTACGGCGACGGTGTCATCTCGTTTGGAGGTCCGTACGGTCGGAATGGTCGGTCTGGGTATCGGTCTTCGGTCTGTGGTTCTGGTGGGCGAGAGTCGCGATCGGGAAAACGCGAATCTTGAGGCGGATAGGGATAGGGCTGTATATTGAAGACAGGCTCGTCTGGAGGCTGAGAGTATGGTCGTTGTGTTGGACGCGGTTCGGGTGTGTAGGCTTCGTGATCGGTAGGTGGCGAGCGACGAGAATCGTCGGGCGGTTGGTATGGCCGATAGCGGGGCGGCTCTCGAGTGGGTTCGGCGCGATATGATGGCGAAGAACGAGTGTCTTCTGGCGGATAATAAGGCCGGACTCTAGGCTGTTCAGGTGGCTGACCGTCGCGATCCGATGGCGGATAGTATGGTCTCAGTCGAGATGGTTCGGTCGTAGTGGTAGTGGTTGAGCTCGCGTCCGGTCTTTCCCGACGAGCCGCGTCTCCCGGTCTGTAAAACGGTCGCTGTTTTTGAGGCGCTTCGGTTGGCTGACTCGAGGCCGAGTCGAACGGTCGGTGTGGGCTCTCTTTGCGCGGCTGTGAATCGCGTGTCGATGTTTTGGGTGAGTCGTCGCGATCTGATGGTTGTGAAGGTCTTCTGTCTTCTGGTTGATAGCGAGGACGAGGCTGAGGCTGTTGAGGTTCGGGTGTTTGACGATCGTCTGGCGATTGGCGGCGATCTTCGCGCGGAGAGTACGGTCTCGGTCGCTGTGGTTCGGGTGGACGAGAGTCGCGATCGGGAAAACGCGAATCTTGAGGCGGATAAGGATAGGGTTGTATATTGAAAATCGGCTCTTCTGGAGTCTGAGAGTCGTCGCGCTGTGACGGCGTGTACGGTCGCTGACGAATGGCCGGTTCGACTGCTCCCGATTCGGGTCCACTGGCTTCGGGTTCGTAGTATGGGCGGACTCGTCGCGGTGTTTCTGTGGTGCGGGAGTCGAATGGCTGTGGTTTAGGGCGGCGATCGATTTGTGGCGCGTCTGCGGAGTCGTCTGTCGGTGATGTTCGGTCGTCTTTAGGCGGATAATAAGGTCGCACTCTGGGCGGCGGTGAGGACTGACCGTCTCTGTCGTCAGTCCGTCGAGCATCGCCTGGTCTGTAATACGGTCGCCGTCTTGGCTGTTCTGGCGTTTGCGAATCGCTCGGTTCGGTCGGCGACGAGGCCGGTGTTGGACGGAGGGTGTCGTTCGGCGGACGATGGCTGAAAATTCGCTGCGGTTGGCTATCGTCTGGAATGGACTGAGTCGGCCAACTCCAGCCTCTGGTGGTGGACTCGACAAAGCGCGGCCGCTCTGTGGACGGCTGGACAGAGCCGTTCTCTTCGTCGTGCTGTTCGATGGTCTGCTGCACTGTCGGCGTTGACGGCTCGAAATCGGTTCGCCGCTGGAATGGATCTCTTCGGTGTGATTGCGGCGCGGCTGCGGTTGACTGTGGCTGCCTTTGACGGTCTGGCGATCGCGGCGATGACGAGCCGTTGCTCGGGTTGTCAGTTGAAGACTGGCCATCGGTTGACGGTGGTGTTTGAGGCTTGAAGTGTGGCCTTCGCGAGGGTCTAAACGGAACTGACGAGTCGTTGGCCGACGGGTTGACGGTTTCGTAATCAGGTGTTGACTGAGTAGAAACCACTTCAGGGGTAGGTCTAGGCTTATAGAGTGGTCGTCGCGGTCGCGTCGGACGCGATGAAGATGGTGATGATGTAGTAGTAGTAGAAGTATTGTTTTGTGGTTCGTCTTTAAGCTCGTCGTTATAGTGGACACCAGGTGTTGATTTTGTCGGCGTTCTTCGTCTCGACGGCTCCCAACGGGTCGATCTCGGGATGGATTCGGTTGGTGGCGGTGGTGTTGTCGACGAATTGGAGGTCTGATTGTCGCTCTTCGGCGGTGACTGCGGTCTGAATGTAAAGTTATCGATCTCAGTGGTGATGTTGTCCACTATGCTCTCGAACGGATCCCAGAAGAATGGCGACGAAGTGGTGGTCATGTCGGGAGTGGACGACGATTTGTTCTCACCATCTCTGGGCGAGTCGGCCAACAAATTGCTTTCAGTGGTCGGCGGCGCAGTGGTCTCCTGGTCTGTGGGCGTCGATGACTGGCCTTTCGGATCGAGTATCGGTCGCCGAGTGGGCCGAGTTTGAGGCTCTGTTGGCGATGTGTCGGTCGAGTCCGACTGCGACGGCGCGAAGATGTCGTCCCAGAAGGTCTTAAACGAGACGCCCTTCGGTGTGGTCGGAAACTGGTGGCGAATTGGCTGCGACTGCGATTGCGTTCGCCGGTCAAACTCGTTGGACGGCGGCGGATATTCGGGCGGCCGATCGTTCAGGAGTGGATCGACTGACGGATCGAAAGGAGGCCTCGTTTGGTCGTCCGGCGGCCGTTCGGTGGACGGCTTGCTCTCGCATTTGCAGTCTTCGAGCAGATTCTTCGGCAGCATTAGGCGAGTGATGACGTGAATGACGCCGTTTGTGGCGATTATGTCCGGACTGACGATCGGCACTGAGTTCACTAAAACTAATTCCCGAGACTGAACTGTTAACATAAGTAAAATATTTTAAAACTGGTATCGTTTGATCATTTTATTGCCATCATTTACCTGGTTTTGAATTAAATTGTAAAACTTCTCCACCGATCGAATAGAGTTGATTACCGGGTAATCCCGACGAGTAATGTTTTCCCGGTGTGACGTGATTAGCGATAAGTACTGTTTAAAATATAAATATAAAATTCATTCACAAAGAAATAACTATAACTATAATAACAATGAGTTAATAATATGCTCTCCAAAATTAATTTTGAATATTCATTGGCCATGATTTCTATACATAATTATAGTTTACAAATTTAGAAAAAGTAAAATCATTGTCAAAATAAAACTTTGAGATCACAACAAAAAAAGCAAATCGAAAAGCGGTCTAAACTCTCGCTTCTTTTATCGCGACCTACATCTCAAGAACGTGTTGTTTGACAACATTTGCTGAGTTATCGGCCATGAAATGGCTCGAAAGGCCTCGTCGTTTGGCACGAATACGGTGTACGCGTTGCTCGTCTCTACAAACCGGAACAGAAAAATAAAGAGTTAAAAGATTGAAAGTTTCATATTGTTTTTTGGTTTTACTCGTAAGCTCTCGGTCGAGACCGGATAGGATCAGAAAAGACGACATCTGCGAGAGTTGGGGCTGACTGTCGATGACGCCCATCAGATGCGATTCGGGCGGCGGGTATATGTGGCGGTCGAGCACGTGAAGCACGTTACTGGTGTGGCCGATCGGCAGGTCGCCGGTCAGCACGTTCGCGCCGTTTATGACGAACTGAAATGATTATTAAGGACAGTGTTAAAGCATTTTTATAATCGTAAAAATTGATTAACATTGTGTTTGATTTATGCAAAACAAGACTAATGTTTACTAATGTTTTAATGTTTACAATATTTATAAGCAGATTATAATTATTTCAACGGTAAATAAGCATATTTTATACACTAATTTATTGCTAGTAAATGCCCAAAAAATTTTTGAAACTATAGAAATATAAATTATAATTATAGAATAATAAATACCAATTAATTCTACTTAACAAAAGAATATAAAACAGGGGAAAAAATAAAATATAAAAACTCACTTATAAAGACAAATTTCAATAATTGCAAAAATGTTTATAATTTTAATTTGTTGGGATGAGTCCAAAATGGCTAAACCCTAAATTATACTAAATGTTATCCATAATAATCAATTTGCAAAATTGTATATAAATATTATATAAGCACGTCCTTCGTAGTGATATTGATTTATCAAATTATATAAAATAAATAATTAATTTAAATGTTTATATCGCTGACCTTCAAATCGGTAATTCGCTAAAGCTTTTATTTATTTAATAAAGTCATACTTTTTAATTGATATCAATTATAATCCATGTTTAAAATATTATTTTTCATTTGTTAAACAAGTCTTTAGGCTAAAAATGAAAATTATCCATCATATTATTTGAAACAAAATTCCAAATTTTATGACATCAATGCGAAATCATTTTTGCTTATACTAATATTGGCGTATAAAATACGTATAAATGTGAGTTAATTTTCTATTATTAAAAGAACGTGTGCCTACAAAATGCCTGAAAAGCCATAAGTCAAGGAATAACATTTATTTTAAAATAAAGTTTTATTAGTAGTCGGCATAAATTAAATTTCGCTTAATTATGATAAATATTTTTTTCTCAATACTTAAAACATATAAAATAATTTTCTTCCAGTCATGTATTTTTATTTGTGTTTAACAAATGTTATGATTGTATATTTTTAACAGCGTATGATAGTTTGCCTCGCAATTCACGTAAAATAAAAAAAAGTTTTAATGAGATAATAAATTAATATATAGCTGATGAGAGAAAAAAGGCGATAAAATCCCAAATTAAGAAATCTTAAATACTTCAACGATTAATTAAGATCGCGAGATCGCAACGCATAATTAATTGCCAATTTTCAACACTTTTAAAAAAACATAACAAAACACACATTAAATTCTACGCTGATTTTACATCTTATTAATGATGACAGCAAATCCAAACAAACCAAAAAACAATGATTGCCCGTCTAAACGGGTGACACACACAAATTAAAAATAGTGTGCCAATTAAAAAAAACAATGTCGAAATATCCAAACACTTTCGCTTAACAAAGACGACGCCCAAACTTAACGCAACTAATTTTTGCGTCAATATTGAAACTGTAAGACACGCTTATTTGACAGCAAATTAAATAAAAATAAGGCAAACAAATGCTCAGACACTGACCCCATTCGGATAGGCGTTGATGTGCAGGCGAGTGCCGTCGAGCGCCACCGCTTCGGTCTCCTCGTTCGGCCGCAGTTTGTTGAGCGCCACGCGCTGCGGTACGATGTGGCGCAGCACAAACTCGCGCCGCCGCTCGGCATTGTTGCTCAGCTCGTCCAGCTTCGAGCCGGGCATCAGCGCGAACGCCTCGTCGCTCGGCGCCAGCAGAGTGTAATTGCCGTCTAAGTTGAGTAAAACAAATTTGGCTGTCAATTATCAATTAATTAAAAGATATTTTTTATCAAAACTTTTGTTTTTAAAACCATTCTCTTACCCACTGGTCCGAGCATGTCCTCGACGTTCGCCTTTCGCATAATAGCGCACATTTTGTTCAGCTTGTTGTCGATGAGATAGTCGTACAGGTAGTCGAACGGCGAGCCGGTCTGTCCGGAGCTGCTGTTCGCGCCATTCGGGTCGAGTCCGTTGTCCGGAGTCGCCTGTCGGGCGACGGGCCGCTCGTCCTCTCGTTCCGCTTCGTTCTCTGCTCGCGGGCGAAGTGGAGAAAGAGAAATAAAAATTTTATTACGCGAAAACATATTTTTTTCGGTGGTAATTAAAAGTTATATGATTACAGTTAATCCTTGATTGTAATGGCTTTTCTATTCGGTAATAAATTTACTGTTTTCAGAGAGTAGTGAAAGGTATTAATTTTGTTTTTCTCTCGCTTTACGAGCGACTATTAACACTTTGTTGCCAAAGCCTTCGAGGCCTGTCTCGAGTGTAGTTTTTATATTTCTATTTTTGTCAAAAAACCATTTAACATAACTTGTTTAATATATAATTCTCTGCTTAATTGCTCTATTAAATTGTAATATATTTATATTGTTTAATTGTAGTGGAATTCCGAGTAAATGAAAAAAATAAAAGTGGAAGCAATAAACAAGTAAAATAAATCAATAAATAAATAGTTACCAAATCAAGCGAACGATTAGTTATTTAAATAATAATTTTGTTTCTTTATATTATTAATAGATTGTTATTTTCTGCTTTAAAAAAAAGAAAGCGTAAAAAAGAATATATTCATTTATCATTTTTTTTTGTTTGATGATAATGTTGTTAATTTTCATAATTATGCTGATAAATAAACAGCGGAAACAATCGCTTAAAAAAGTATCATATAATACGAATCCTTCAGCAATGGTTGCGTGCGTGTGTCCGCAACTGTTCGAGCCTTTAATTCCATGCATTCCTGGTGTTTGCGTTTTTAAGCATTTGCATGAATATATATAAACTTCGATAAACATCGTCTTATAAAACAGGCTTAAATATGATTATTGTTATATAAGTTATGCATCACTTATGGGTTATTCCAAGGAAGCCCTTCTTGCGAGAGAGAGAGAGAGAGACCGCAATTTATTAATAAGCTATTCGTGCGAACCTTGGATACCAATCCTGTTATTATTATTTTCTCTCTCAGCTTAGATTTTGAATTTCGCTTACATAAGGCGAGAGGAATACAGACGTTTCCGATTATTGTTTATTAAATATTATTATCTCAAAAACTTGTTTCCAGTTTGTCAGCTATTTTTTTTTTGTTTCTTATTCGATCGTCACTTTAAATACTATGTAATTTTTTAGTAGTAATTGGATTGCATGTCGTATTCTTTTATTATTATTATTAAATTTTATTCAATTGCAAAACTCTAGATAATGAAAAGACCTTAACGGCTTATCCAATACACTAATAAATATATGTATTTATCTTATTAGGAATTTTATTGCTATATTTTTCTTTTCAATACTTATTGCTCTCTAACTCAAAGATTGCTACCTTATATAATTGCCAAGGCTTTCAAAAGCTCTTCAGCGGCGAACACACACACTCGAAAAAAGAGTTTTTTTAGAGAGTTAAGAGTTAAGAAATTGCAATTTTTACGAACACACGATTATTGTTTAGCCTGGCATTAATATTTTCACTTTCTTTGAGCTGAGCTGCTAATTATTTTTCACGTTTTTACTATTTTATTTCGCAGCCATTTCTTCGCGCACATGACAAACAACACCCAATAATAATTATATTTTTTTTCGTCATAAATATACGAAAATATTTTATTTTGGATTTGCGTTTCGCTTTTGTCGCATTGTTTGCGATTATGAGGAATGGATAACTCAGATGTATTTTTTTTGTCTCTGACTCTCACTCTTTGATTACCGAAGTCTTAACTGCAAAATACTTTTTTTGTTGACTTTTATGATTTTCAAACAAAAAATAGCTGATTTACGCTCCCATTCATGTTTTATTAAAAGCAATCAATAGAAAATAATTGAGTATTTAACGCTTAGTTAGTTTCAAGTTTGAAACAATTATCATTAAAGTGTCTATTTATTCATGTTTTATTTATTTTTGTTTAAAAAAAATTTGTTGGGCGCTAAGTATTTGAATTAATTCTTCAAACAATTATCTTTCATTAATTTTAAGTATTTGATTGACAGTAACTGCTAATATATTGCTATAATTAAATACCTAAATAGAATAATTATGTGTATAATATTTAAATTTTATTGAATTGACACGAAAAGAGTTTATAAAAACTTAGGCGAAAATAAATGATAATAATAAAAATGAATAATAAAGAATAATATAAGCGAATATTCATTATGAATAAAGATTTAAATTACATATGATTTTATATCTCTGCTAAGTTGCAAAAGTTGTTAAATTTTAAATAATTAATTATCTGGAAATCATAAAATCTAAAACTCGTTGAATTACAAAGAATGTGAGGCTAAATAAATTTTCCATTAGTTTCTACCAATAAATTGACAAAAACATAAATAACGAAATAAATATTTCTATTTATTGTCACTTTTTATCTCTTATCCCTTATTTAAGTTATCCTTTTTGGTAATCAATTTTAATACTAAATGATGTGTATCTTAGCATAGAGTTGTTTCTAAGAATAATTTTATTAAATGATTTTATATTTTAATATTCAAGTAATTAATTATAATCGAATAACTATATTCATAACTACTGCTACATTAAACCTAATGAGAAAGTTTTCAACACAGTATTTTTTCTGATATATTTTTAAACAACAATGACTGATAGAAAAATTTTACTTTTTCCATTAAAGTAAATAAGAAAAACACAAAATGAAATTATAAGTTACTTTTATGGTTTGACTTTTTTTTCGTTAACAAAGCGTTATTTCCCCTTATTATATAAGGGAGATTCAGAGAAATCCTAATGACTTTAGAAATATTCTCGCAAATGTAGTTTTCTCTCTCGCTTAGCGTTAAGTAATTTTTTGTTTGGTTCCTCTATAAAAGCGAGTGTAACTAATAATTACGAATATGACATAAGAAAAATTGAGAAATATTATGATAAATGATGTATTCAAGAGGCAAATACTGCAGTTTGTATTCAAATTATTTAGCAATAGATGTATTTTGTTTTATACCTAAAGTGTTATTTAAAAGACGATCAATATTTTCTATCATAAATATTATGATTTCCTTGCAATCAATTCATGCGTGATATATTTCAAATTGATTTAAATCAACAATTAAAATGTTTTCAATTTAGGACAGAGTTTTATTTAATAATGAAAAAAACTAACATAACAGGTGATTGACTAATGCTAAGTCTTGTATTTGAGTCGTGTAGAGCTTTTATGTGAAGGCTTAGACGAAGGTTTGTTCGGTAAATATAAGCAAAGAATGAAAATTTTTATAGCTATTGTAAAAAAGAGTATTAATATTTATAGCCATAAAAATTATTATCATTATTATGAAGTTGTTTGACTTATTTTAATTAACTGAGAAAAATAAGCTTTAACTTTGCTATTTTCGCTTTCATGTAATTTTTATTTATTTATTTATTTTAATCGGAGTCAAAACAATTGCTGAAATCTTTTATTTATTTAATTTTATTTATCAATAATAATGAAAATTATTCATATTTTAGTTCGTTATTCTTTTCGGTTTCTAATTTATCACAGCGTGCAAACAAGAAAACATAATTAAATTAAACGCAAATATAAAATATATTTGCGTAATTTTTTCTTATGATTTATTGCTGATTAAACAAAGTTCTGTATTTGGAGGTCCGTCAGACTCGTTGGGGCGGAAAATGAAATTATATTTTTAAAATAATGCGCAACCTTTTAGTTATATAAATAAAGCACTCAAATAAATCTCTCGCTTATCTCAAATCTTCGCCATATATTGATATAGAGAGGGGTGTCGTTTATGTAAGTATTTTTATAATTTTAAATACTCATGAATTTTATATTCAATAACTTTATTCATATATTCGGACAATATATTTGGTATGAAAAAAACATTATCATAACATTTTTATAATTAAAAATGGTGTGTTCGCCGACTGATTTCAAGATAGATAAACGATCGTCTCGTTTCATGAATATGTTAATTGCGGAGCAATTAAATAAATTATAATTATAAATATATGATTATAACTTTGCTTAATATATTCCTATTGCCTTTTGTTTTGCGACATAACAACAGGCAAAATAAATATGAAATACATAGTAGTGATAATTACCTGTTGATATGTGGAGATTGTCTCGACTGTTGTTGTCCTTTCCATTGGCGGCGATAATCGCGCTGAGAATAATGATTAGCAAAAATGGCCAAACGGTCGGCGAGACACGCATTTTTATTGATTCTTTTTTTGCGCCAAATAGTTGTTTAAAAACTTGAATTATTTAGTCAATATTTACTGGTCGGCACAGCGATTCATATATATAAGCATCTCTTTTCAAGTTTAGCGGCAGTGATTGAGGCAGAAAAATGCTGTTATAAAATAGAAATATACAATAAAATAGTTTAAAAAGAAATAATTAATTTTCGTGAAATAAAATAATTGAGCAAAAAATTTTTCTCTCCATTTCTAAAGTTTCCCAAATCTATTACTTTCTTTTTACTCTCACTTTAAATCGAGTTAAACTTGAAAAACATATCGCGAAACACTAACCTGTATTCTCAGCACAGCATTCAATTGTGTTATTTTATTTTTTTATTTCTCGTTTGATGAATGGGAGAGCGAAGAAGAAGACACTGAAAGCGAAATGATGGTACAGTATCCCTCTTTTATAGACAATAGCAACACCAAACTCGCGCTGACTGTCGTCCTTGAGGGCCAGTGGCGTCACGTCATACTCATCACTTCTTCTTCTTTAATGCCAGCCTTTAAGAAGTAAAATAAAAAGTTTTCAGTCGCTATTTTTTTTATTATTATTTCTAATATAATAAAAGAGATATGGGAAATAATTTGCACTTTCTTGCCGTTTAATTTCTCGCTGTTGTTTAATTGTTGCCAAAAATAATTTTGAAAATAATAGCGCTAATAAAATATATAAACTTATTCAAAATTAGTTACAGCGCGTGTGTGTGGGATCAGTGAAAGTTTAGGCGTCGATTACCAATTTGATGATCAATTTCATGAGATAATCACTCAAACAGATTATTTTTATAATTTTTGAATCGCGCCTATTTTTTTTTCTTTAATTTGACGAGTTAGCAAAAAAATTATTTGTTTCTTAATAGTATGGCCATTGTGTTAAATATTTATCCATTTAGTTCTCCCTCTCTGTATATTTTTTTCTCTCTCTGTGTTATTCTTGTGCCGTAATCGAAGTTTGAGTATTTTTAGGGAGTTTTCCATAACTCAGCGAGAGATGTAACTTATGATTTGCATTTTTTCGAGCCCACGGCGTTTTTTTAATATCTCTCTCTCTCAACTGCGATGCCATACTTTTTCAATTGCGTTATGATTTCTCAGACCTGCCAGACTGTGATTATAATGTGTGCGTAAATTTTATATTTCACTTTCATTTTTTACTTTTTGGGCAAAACAGGCGACTAAATTTTTTGAATATCATTTATGAATTAAAATGAGTGCAAAAAAAATGTTGCTCACAATTCATAGTAACGCTTAAAAAAATAGGCAAACTATATAATTACAGTTACGATCGTATAAATAACCGGATTTACCCAATTACTAATTTTTTATTGTCCCGCTGTGAGTTAAAAAAATCTAAAATTGTACACCTTTTTTGTGCGAATAACTTGTAATATTTTTACGGTAAGCTTACTTTATGCTCGGATATGACATAACTATGTCTAAAATATATCTCTAACACCGAGTGTTACCCAAAAAACACTTTCATATAAATTAACTAAAAAGGTATTTCGCGTTCAATTGTCAAATAATATGTCATATTTTATTTTACCTGTTTTAAACTTTTTTCTCAGACGCGAGAGAAATGTTTATAACTTATAATGAATCCGTGTTTCTTTCATTTAATAATTATCGATGTGCGCACACTTTTTATGGCATGCAATCAACATTTCGATGATCCAACCAGAAAAAAATTGATCACTAATTATAGTCGTTGCCTGTCATAAATAACTGTTTGAAAGCGAGATAAAATAATTGTTTGGCCCGACTAATCATAAATGCAATTAAAATATTCGGCAGCGAAAGAGAGAGAGAGAGAGAGAAACAGAGAGAAATCTGTTTGAAGTAATCACTATTTTGATACATTGTTCGCAATTAAAGTTGATTCGCAAAAATATGTAAAGTAATCCCTCAGTGCGAGCGAAAGTATTTTTTTAATATGGCATTTGTCAGGCGATTGTGATTGATTTGGCTCGAAACTGGCTGTAACTGTAAATTGAATCCTGTAAAAGATAAGAAGAATGAATAAGAAAAATACTTTAATACCATTTAATTGTTGTAGAAGTAAAGAATTGCATACAAATCAAAATATTCGCTGACAGCAAGAATGAGGTATAAATAAATAATACCTTTTTTCAAAATGTATTTTCACTTTTGAAAGGAAAATCAGTTTCTATTTTATTTTCCAAAATTCAATGCGCGAATATTTTTGACATTTAAATGTGAAAAAACATATTTTTTTATTAGCAGTTTGCTCAGCAATTTTGCCAAATTAATAACTTATATAAATAATTGCGTCTCTCAAACACACATCCAGTTCGCTGACAAACGGCGGATCAAGTTTTTCTTAATCCGACTTAAAAGTATTTATTTTATAATTATTTTCTTTTCTGAATGCCGTTTGTATGCCATTGAACATAGTCTATAACTCTATGATTTTAAAGCGATGGGAAATTCAAAATACTGTAACCGCGAATGCATGCAAATATTGGTATAACTGTGGGTAACCTTTCCATTGACCAGTTTAATGCCTGTCATTTGGATGAAAGTGAATATAAATTTATTCATGTTAATAGAGTATGAGTACGAATATTATTGACAGTTCATCGGAATCTTGTTTTATTTTTTTCCCCATTTTTTCTTTTGATAAGCTTTTCACTCTATGATGAAAAGTGAATGCAAATATTTTTAATGCTTAAAAGTGTTGCAACAAAATATAACGGAAAGCAAATTTTCGCTCACAATATTTATGAGTTATGATGAAAAATATATTCATTGACGGAGTTTGAGTTTAAGTTTAATGGCTTGCATTAGCGGAGCTTTATTTAAGCAGTTAATAGTTTAATTTATTTAAATAGCGAGTTAACCTAAAATTAGTTAATTAAAGTTTGGCTATTAGTTTGGATTATTTGCTTTTAGATTAACATCACTCTATAATAATTACATAACTTTTGTGATTATTTGTGTAAAACATTTAATTAGTACATTAAAGTAGCAAAATTTGGCTGTTAAGAGGTTTGCAAAGATAGAGTTTGTCTGTTTGATTATATGTTTTTAAATTAAAATTTTAATTAAAATTTTCTTATAAAAAAATAATTATATTAAAAACATATTAAATATAATTATACAATTTATAAGCGATTTATTTTAACTTATTGTACTCTTTTTATTTATTTTTTATACTTTATTAATATGATTTCATTTTGATTATTATGAAAATATATAAACTATAAAATTATTACTGAAAAGTAATTAATTTCCAGTAATTTGTTTAATTAAGTGAATTAATGATTAAAAAAAATTTCTCAATGAGATAACAATTTTATTATATAACTATGCGGCAATCAATTGGTTAGTTATTAATACTTAATATAAATACTTTATATTGAATTTATATTATGGTAAAAACTTTCAAACTTTAATTTATTTGTAACTCAAATCTTTAAGCCGACAGATAGGTCTTAATAAGAATTATCCGAATTAAAAATTACATAAAAGATATTTTAAGAAACGGAGAAGTCTCTGGTATTTTCAAAGTGGGAGTATTTGCTATTTTATTATTTCTTATGAAGTCCTTGAGATGTATTGATATTTAAAAAAGATTAGAGAGAAAAACCTTTACGAGAATTATGTCATCTCATAACAGCTGGCTCTTCAGGTTTTGCATACTTGGCATGGATTTCAAGCAAATCACTTTTAATTGTGCAGAAATTATATACCTTTCAGCACAATCTCTCGTTGAATTTAATCGGATTTAAATAATCAGTCAATTAAGATTCATATACTTTATATTAGATATGTATTAAGACATAATAAGCTTATTTAGAATATTTAATTTTTTAAAAATATCTTTTATATTTGACTAATAACTGATTGAAATTAATAATTACTTAACTGTACTAACTTTAGATAATGAATAACTTATCATGAGTTAATGAAAAGTAAATACTATAAGAGATTATAATATTTGGAGAAAAATTTGAATATAAATAAAGTAATACTTTTCCACAAGAGATACTTATTTTATTGTTTTGGCACTTAATCTAAAAGCATCCCTTTTTTCTTTCGTAAAAAAACAACTTATTGTAACTCAAAACTTATGTCTTCTTTTTCGCTTTTAAAACTGAACTTCAGTTGAATACAGTTGAATACATCGATACGAAACCCTCGCTGGGATTTTTATAATAAATGTCAACATAAATCAAGATTTACTGGGCCTAAACTATGTGCTCGCTTAATATATAATGCGAAGTGTGTGTAGTATATAAAATGTACAGAAAAAAAAGAAAATTGTAATAGAATTTCAAATGTAGACCTAGTATTTCTTTTATGCGCTCCTAAATTATAAGTTGGTTTCGGTGGAGTGATAAAGGGATGAGATTCAGTGTTTTCGATAAACTTCTAAAGATTTGGTTTAAGAATATATGGTGGACGTGGCTATTAGTTATAGACATACATCGAATTTTTGGGAATCTTTGAAAATTTTATTTTTTTTCGTTTTTCTTGTTTGGATTTTAACTTTTTTTAAAAATAATTTTTGCCATTTTTAACTGTAACTTAAATTATATCAAATTTATTATGTTATTAAATATTAATTACCAAAATCTGATTTAAAATTATTAAAAACAAATGAATTTTGTAAAAACTTAAAACTTATCCACTCTGCTGTCAGACTTTAATTTATTAATTAAAAGTTTTAATCACCATAGAGTTTGATTGCGCGAATAAATTGCAAAACCATATTAAATAAATCGACTCATTCAAAATTACATACTTTGTAACAAATACTGAAATACAACGTCATTTGAATTCACTCACTAATATTAATGCTTAACTCTCTATCATACACTGTATTTCCTGCTGATATGAAAACGTATAGCATTTAGTAATTAATGCTAGAAATTTCATAAATTAATGAACATCTAAATAATAGATATTTTTGAGCGTTTAGGAAACACTCAATTTATTTTGACATTTTACTGAATGCGAGTCATAAACATATTATAATAAAACGACTGTATTTTAAGCCAAAATACATTATCGTAATTAATATTAACTCTATGGTCAATAAGCCATACAAATATATATTAAATTAAAATATGTTTAAAGTTTTCTTTAATAACTTATTTAATTAGTAAAACTTTAGTTTCAATGCTTACTTTGATTAAATGAATTACCACTCGTGTGTGTGCGATGAAAATGTAATTTACTATATATTGTTTTGATTGCCTTTAGTTTATGGTTGGACTGTAATTCGAAAATTACTGCAGTTTCATCTGAAATGAAAACTTTATAGATTAAGAATTAAATAATGAATGATTAATAAATTGATTGATTGATTAAATAATTAATGAATAGTTTGAATAGTATTTTAATAAGTATTTAATTAAATTTGAAAAACCTTATTCAAAATATTAATTGCCTGTTATGTTGAAATTAAAATAAAATTTAAAAATATAATAAAATACAAATTATAAGTACTTTGTTTCTTAAAATGTTTCGTTTTAAGGAAACTTTTTTTTTGTATAAAAAGTTAATTTCCTTAATGTTTGGCGCACACAAAATAGATGGAGAGACTCGCGTTTAAACTCGAGACTTAATTTCGATAATGGATTTAAATAAAACAGCGGATCATTGATGGCAAAAATATTATTGCACTCATAAAAGCAATATTAAAGTATTTGTTTAAAAATTAGATACTAAAATGTAAATAAAAAATTATTTTAAAAAAATCTAATCTATAAATTAACATAAAAAAAACTATGATTTACTTTGATTTTCGGCGAATCGGTTAAAAACCAGATCATATTGAATAAAATCTGAAACAAAATTGTTTTATTACACCAGAAAACAAAACATTATTACCGTTCACCGCAATCATCGAGTACGCAATCATACAGTCGGCCATTATTTATTCCGATCGTATATATCGTTTCTCCAGTTTGTGTCGGATGTCGTAAATATAAAAATGCAATTTACTTGAAAGCGAGTCCACAAATAAATAGCGTCCACTCACTCACTCGAGAGCGCTCACGCAAAACGCCAAAAC
>JAQIYA010000238.1:0-24663 GCA_034699355.1 Microtritia minima | reverse complement strand
TTTGTGTGTGTGTGCGTGTGTGTGTGTGTGTGTGAGAGAGAGAGAGAGAGAGAGAGAGAGAATTTGTTATTGCGTTAGAATTTAGACAAAACTTAAAATTGATTCTGTATATAAAATTATTCATAATTAAATTATTATAATAATATAATAAAATCATTGTGATTGAAATCATAAAATAAGCACACATTTAAGAATAGAAGGCATTAGTTGTTTAGTTGGCCGATAAACTTTGATGATAGAGAATTTATATTTTAGTTGGAATTGATATGAAACTTCTGAAGAGTAAAAATTAATTGTTATAAATTATATGAAAATTATATTTAAATATTAAATTAAAATTTATCAAATAAAGCAATTTTTATTTAAAATTATAATGTTATATTTAAATATCTGCCCTTTATTTATACCTGTCTAGTTATAATAAAGTCTATTTAATAGTTTTTAAATGTATTGTCAATTATGACAATACTAATCAATATAAACTAATTAAAATATATACATGTATTTTAACTCCAGAGAAAAGGATAAAATATTTTACTTCTTTAATTACTAAATTATTTTATGTTGTTTATAATATGAATTTATATAGATATTTATATTTATATATTTAACACAAATATTAAAATATTTTAAACTAATATTAATTTAATACATAAAATAAATTAAATAAAATAATTTTAGGTCTGTTAATAAGTTCTTTTTAAAATTTTCCAATTAATTATTATTCAGTTAATTTAAAGCAAATAGAATTTTTAATGCTGATCAGCAAATTAAATCGTTTTACATCAAATAAATCTAATATTCAAGAGTATAAATGTCAAAAACGATTACGATTACATATATTAGATATGAAAATAACACTTTCCCTTATAAAAATTGCAACACATTATTTCCTCGTTTATTTTTATCATAAGCATGTTTTACATGTAGAATACATTTTCAACAATAATATGTGTTGTTGTTGGAACTAATTATAAGTTAATATACAAGCCTTAACCATAATAAAATTATGCAAATTATAAAACAATTTATCCTCAAATTATTATTCTCACGATATTCGTGCGAAATGAATATCTTCGAGTCAAATATGTTCAACATTTGCCAAATCAATTCAAAAAAGTAAATATCATAACCCTTGTAAAAATTAAAATTATATTTTCACTTTCATTTGAGGAAAAAATTTTCTAATTATTAATGATAGTATACATATTAATTCCATGCATTTTGCTTTATTTAAATTATTTTATCATTAAATTATTACATTATCTTATTTTATTAGATTATTTGCAATTTAAAGAAATAAATATATATCCAAGTGTTTTGATTTTATTATGTTTTTAAGGCAACATTTCTAAACTAAATTAAAAAAAACTTTTTGATATATTTCCTATGAAGTTAATTTTGAATTATGTCTGCGATGATTTGTCAAATTAATACTTGAATTACTATTTAAATTGTGTTGAATTATAATATTATTAATAGATAATTACCTCAATAATTATCTTATTATTCAGTCACGATTAATTTAAAATTTTGCAATCAATATAAAAACTGTTTTAAATTAATCTTTATTTTCTAAATATTATAATAAATTATTTTTCTAATTTTTAATATTTAATATATGATTCAAATCATAATATTAAAAGTTTGACTTTACATTTGAAAATTTCATTCAAAGAATAATATACTGAATATAAAAGTATAAGATTGCTTAATATTAACCATGTTAGTTATAATTAGATGCACACTTTAACATTGGTTATCCTTAGTGTTAAAAGCGTAAATTTTAACCAAAGGTTAAGATTTTTAGGTTAAAGCCATTTTCTTCTGGAATAATCATTTTATATTTAATTATTATTGCAAATATCTATACACAGATCCAGTCAGCTTTGCTTATAATTTTAAATGAATTATTCATAATTATCATGATTTTATTTCAAATTATAAATATTTCAGCTTAAATTCTCAAATTTTCATTTTTAAGTTTTTTATCATTTAAAAAACTGAGAGATAAAATTATAAAATAGAGTTAAAAAAGTTGACCGTTAGATAAAACTCTGACCACAAAACAAACTTAATTGTATTAATATTAATATTTGTAGTTTCAAAATTGAAAGCACAAAATGATGCTCTTCTGTGCTTTTCTATTTCTTTTTATTGTGCCTTAAAAATACAAACACTGTAATCATTGTTAACAAAACTGAACACTGCTATACATTTACATTTTTACAATTATAAAACATTTAATTAATTTTTAATTTAATAAAAGTGCATATCATTAAAATAATATTACTCTTGTTTCGTATGGCCTGCAAAATAGCAGACGAGAACGTCTCATAGCTTTCACTTAATCAGACTTAATCATAATTTCCTCGACATATATTACTGGCTGTCCTCTATTAATATACAACTTAATTAACTTAAATTAACATTTTCACGTTTTATCTCCCAAATGACTGAGTGTTTCTTCTGTGTTTGCCTTATTATGATAATAAGGGAAGACGATGTGTGTTTGCCTTCTTCTTCAACAACACTTCCTTATGACTGTCTCAATCACTTTTGAAAAATTGCGCTAAACTTTTCTAGAATATAATTCTCAATCAGTTTTATTGTATTTTGTTAATACAAACCACAAAATTAAAATTTCAGTCTACTTTATGTTTAAACAATTTAAATTCATAAGTGTTTGCGTAGCAATTATCTGCACATTAAGGAGCGATTTTGCGGCACTCATTTCCAATTCTTCACTGCTTTGTTATGTTGATGTTATGAATTGTTTTATTTACTCGTAAATAATTTAAAGTTTGTGTTTTTAATTATCGTATACATAATATTATAACATAGTTTAACAGCTAAACAAACTTTTGTGATTTTATCATTTAAACTCTAGACAGTGATCAGACAACTAAAGTACTGCATATCAATTTGGCTTTAAATCCTAAACCATGTTAAAAGTAAGTTAACTTATAATTGTTAACTGGTAACTGATATAAAATAAAATTTTATAATTAAAAACTACTCATACTATTTAGTTAACCACTATTTTACTCATAACCAACTCTATTGTAATCGCTGATCGCAGTCAGTCAGTCAGTCAGATCACACAGGCTTCTGACAAAAACTTTGATTCAATATTTCGCAGAAGCCATTCGTTGCCAGCGGTGGCAAACCGTGGATCATCGATGGCGATGCCGGTCTCGAGCAGAGCCAAAATGACTACTCATTTAAGCAGACGAGTGGGCAGCGCATCAGTGAGCCCATCAAATCGGGTGCAGAAGAAACACAATTACAGTCCACCCTCAACTCGGACATCTTCTACATATAGAACTTACTCCAATCCGTCCATATATGCCGAACCATCCAACACGAGTCCGTCGAATCAGCGCAGAGATATTCTCATGAAATACTTGCGCTCCGATAATGTAATTCATATTCCGGTGGAAACGCGACACAATGTCGAAGTGATTCACGTGAACACCACTCAACGGCCGTACGAAATGAAGCCGATCGACGTGGAAGTGGGAGCGCCGCCGACACTCATGTTGTCGCTCACGGAGGTGTCCGCCGGTCAGTGGGATGTGATACCGATGGAGAGAAGGCAAGCTAAAAATAAGACTGCTATCATACCGTTCAAGTCTTATTTTGATTATTAATTTGCATTTTTGATTGGCTCTGCATTAGAGATGATTCTGTATATTATATTATGTAAATCTTAATTTACTTATAGTGAGTTATTGTTATGTATATTTTTAAAATATTTGTAAAATTTTATTAAAATTTAAATATTTTCAATAAAAATTAAAGTTTCCGAATAAAAGTATTTAAAGTTAACTTAATGAAGTAAGAAAACTGCTTGAATAACATCTATATATTGGATTGAATTAATTGATATTTATACACCTCAATCACTAAAATTAAAGCTGACATTCTGTAAAGGGGTGTTTAAAAATACAATTTAAATTACGATATAAAATTACAATATAAAATAATTAACTGATTTGGTTGATCTAATTCAAGCCAAATTCAATAGCTTTATAAATGTTTATAAATTTATAATTACATTTTTATTTCGTTAATGATTGATAATATTGAATTTTTCGCACATAAATTACTGTAATTGTAAATGTTATCATAGTTATATAATAGGTTATGCAATAATTAATCTATTTAATTATGTACATTATTTGAATATATTGTTAGAGACAGGGAAAAGTGTTTTATTTAAAAAAAACATACGACATGTATATTTTACCGCATAAGCATCTCGTTTTTAAATTTCATTTTAAATACATTTTTGTTTCCAATAAAGTTCAGCTCTGTATTTATCACGAATAAAAATAATGCATAATTAATTAAAAAATACATACTTCAAATAGTATCTGGTACTCAATGTTGATGTGCTCAACAGGCGAAACGAATTGCACATCTGTTGCTTAGCACCAGAACAGCAATAATATTAATAATATTGGCCACAATACTAATTTTCACAAATCATTTATATATGTTTTGAATGCAAGTCAAATTCAACAATATATGCCAGCACTCATCAAAATGACGGACTTTAAACGTGTTGCAGGTATTTAACTTTATAAATCTTATTTTATGAAATTACGTAATTTAAGATATACTTTTTAAAAATATTTTCCTATGTATAACTAATAACCAATAACTTATAATTTCTCAAGTATTTAAAGATGTATAATTTTATACTTAATAACACAACTGTTTTATAAAGTCGACAAAGTATAGTGCGATTCACGTTGTCTCGTCACTTAAAAATAGTTTTTTCTTTGAGTTTTCTCTAAAATATTAGTGCGAGTCTAACTTAAGACTGGCCTTTTAAAAATTTCGCCACTCATTGTTAATATTTTAATTGTTGAAAGTGTCCAACATTTTACTCAAACACTTTTCACAGCAATTTAAAAATACTAACCGAAATTTATTATTTTTTCGTTAATAATTTTTGTAATTTAGATGTTCTTAAGTAAACTCATAATGAGTACCTGTTTGTAAGTGGTCAGTACAACATGACTCTCACGTTATTACAATTAAGTTACAAAGACTTGCAAAGTGTTTTACTTTATAAGTTTATAGAAATTCATAATGAATGCAAGTCGATATTTGTTTTCAGGTCCACTGCCGAAAGCGATTAACAGATTGAAAACGTATGGAAACGAAATTCGAAATCGTCTCTCGTTTTTGCGGTTATTCAAAACAAACCGAACCAATCGTTCGCAATCACTGAACAGCATTGACATGCAGGCCAACTATAACTACTACAATCGACACCAATCGATATTTTACTACAACGATATCGATGCGTCGTATTCGAACGATTATGGAAATACCAAAAATAAAAATATTAATAAAAATTTATTCTCGAAAAAGTCGAAACCTAAACGAAATTCGGTGTCTACGGGTCAGGTCATCGGCTCTTCTCAATTCATAACACATTATCGTTCATCGATGCCCAACACGAGCAATGTTTTAATAGATGTTTATGATTAGCAGTGATCACTATAATTAAGATTGATTTTTAGATCAATTTTGAGCTTAAGAGGTCTATATGTAAGTATTAAATACTCATTTCCTATATTAAAATACATGTTATTCATAATAACTATATATTTAAATAAATATTAAACTGGTTATTAAAAATAAAGCATACAAATTAAATTATATAATATATAAAAATATAAATTTAAATTTTAACCATGACTTTGTAAACAAGTATAACTATATAACCATCACTGTATATAAGCATATATTTTCTACAAATTTTTATCATAAAAAAAATAATTGATCAAACAAATTAAATTAACTGAAAGCAATTTCATAATTGAAAAATTGAGATCATTTCTAAATTTATTAGTGTTACATTTATTATGTCAAGTTTTTATTACAGTTTTTAATTTATTGATTAATCTAATGCTAATTTCTATTATTAAATGTATTAAATAATACTTATAAAAGATATTTATTTTTATAGCTTTTGACTTAACAATCTTAAGAATCATAATTAAAACAGTCAAACAGATGGCAATAAAATATAAATAATTTTGTCACAGCACTTATTCTAATATCAAAACATATAACATAAAACAATTGATGTTTAAAATACATAAAATAATAATGCAAAATCTTGTGAAATACTTTACAAAATGTAAAAACAAAAATATATTTCAATAAATATTTAATTAAAGAAGATTAAGCAATATTTAATCGATTTATATTATTATTTTAAATGTAATTTATATAACTTAAAGATATTAAAACTTAAAGTTATTACAAGTTATGTAATATAATTTAATATTTATTTAATCTAACTTTAAGTTAAAATAAAGCAAATATAAAAATAAACAATTTGTCAGTTTAAGAAATTAAACAATATCAGCAACAAATTCAAATATTATACTTTAAAATATGATTAATACAATCATTCAATTAACTACGGACAGACGGACAGATAGGGTTGCCAACTCTATTTTTCATAATTCGGGACTTTTTCTAAATAAATGACTTTTATCGGGACATATCGGGACAAAATATTTTTTAGCATAAAAAATATTTTTATTTTTGATTTTTAAATCGGGACTTTGTATTGTCCCGATTTAACACCCGTCGGGACAATGAGTCAAAAATCGGGACGGTTGGCAACCCTACGAACAGACATCTCAAATCCATAAGCTTGCTTTTTCAAAGTCAAAATAAGCTAAAATATATATATAATTATGTAACTATTTTATTTTTTAATAATATTTGAATATTTAAAAAATTTTCAAATTTACTTGAAATAAACATATTTAACACACTTTAAACGTTATTTCTTATTTGGTAGATCTAATAAATTCAATTTTACATGAAATTATATTTAGGATTAGATTTTACTAGTTTTTCATTTATTTCATCTATTATTAGTTCAAATATTAAAAGTTATATTCAGCAAAAGTAACACATAAATGAAAGTCTAGATTTGTAAAGTAATTTAGTTAAACGTGCACCGAGGCACGTGCATTAAACAATCTAAACATTATCAAAGCCTACTTTGTACCATTTTATTTAACCATATATTATTGTTAGAACGAGATTTATTTTCATTTCAACTGGCATTAATGAGTACTTTTAATATAAACATTTCGGGGAAATTAAATCGAATAAGAATCATAAAATGGATAATTTAAACAATTCAAATCATAATGAGAATAACGAGTTGACAGTAATGAATGAATCGACTCATCAACCATTCGAAAGTGTGGTCTCGATAGAGATGGTCGACGTGCTCATCCAAATGGAGGACCGCTTGAGTTGTCCCCGACATCTGCATAGTGTGATCGAAATCAAAAGTCACGCCAATGTGATCAAAGTGGACAGCAGTCTAAACGAATGCGTCAAAGATGTGAAAGTATACCGAAATGGAGCGCTTATTAAGCACGTGATGGACGGAAAATCAATGTTGAATGAGAGCGATCAACACTCGGGAGTAGAGCTCAATGACAGTCCGAATACATTTTTAGGCGGCATTAAGAGTTCGTGGATAACGTTTAAGAATGAGTTTCAACGAAAATGGTATCAACCAAATAGTGCGCAGAAGAAAATGCTATGCGCTCGACAGACAGCTAACGACAATCATAACGTTCATGACATTATTAATGTCAGCTCGAAGTTTGTCAAAATTGACAAAACAAATGAGGATAACAAGAATGAAGATTGCGATTAATTTATTATTTGTTTATCAATATAAAAACATAGAGATTATTAAGTATTACTACTTAAAACTAAAATTTAATATATCTATTTGAATGAAGTCACACAATAATAATCTTTAAAATGAGTATTATTTTCTGCTCATTAAAGGTATTAAAATAAAATTTATTACTAATTTTAACATTTGACATAAATTCAAATTTAAAAGAACTTTTATTAACTCTTGCCTTTCATTAAAATCTCTATAATTCTTAAAATGTCTCAATAAAAGTATATAATAATAATAATAATAATAATAATAATATTTTGAGCTATTATTTAGAAATTAAATTTATTTACATTTGAAATTATTTTTGCAGCAAATTATTTCAAATCAATTATTTATTTATCTTCTTATTTATTTATTAAATTAAAATATTACAAATTAATTTAATATATTTATAAAACTCTTCGTAAATGAATTAAAAAGTTTTGAAAACCTTTTAATAAATATTGCGAATAATTAAATTAATTATGAATTAATAGCTGTCGTGGCCCTCATCATCGCCTCCGTGACCACCGCCACCATAACCTTAAGTTTATAAATTAAACGATTTATCATTAATAATCATTTATATATTTTAAGATATTGAAGCCATTAATAAATATTCAATTATAAATGTTAAACGAAATGAATCAAACCTCCTCCGCCATAACCACCAGCGCCTCCCTTTGCGAACCCTCCACCATGTCCTCCACCAAAACCTCCTCCGAAGCCACCACCAGCACCCCCGCCAAGTCCACCGCCAGCTCCGCCACCATTTCCCTGCGCGACCACAGTCCGTATCTCTTCCTGGACGGGTCTAATTTCTTGAGTTACTCTTCTAAACGGCACAATAACTTCGCGCACTTCTTGGATAACAGGCCGCTGAACGTCGTGCGTCAGTCTCCACGGCTGGTCAACGGACGAAGTGTGTTCGTGACCTCCTTGACCTCCATAGTGACTCTGCGACACCTTTAGATTACTGGACGTTGACTTAAAATGAAGGTTTATCGGCACGTGTTCGGGTTCCACAATTACGGTCTGCGGATGTATTCCACCCGAAAATGTGGGCACGTGTTTCACGTCGACAGAGTGTCGCGAGTGAATCGCGGCGTTGATGGCATAACCATAACCCTTACCGCCGCCTCCGCCACCGTAACCGTAATGGGCGTAACAGTTGGCGATAAGTAGACAGACAATTATGAGCTAAAATCGAAATCGTATTCAATGAATTTATTGGTCTATAATATTGCATTCAAATTGCGTTTATTTAACATTTTATAAGAAACTTATTTCTACACGAATTGAAATGTTAATTGTTATTCAACACTCACTTTCAACATTTAAACTTTAAATAAATCACAGCGAATACTTGAATGAAATTTTGTACCGAAGTCAACAAATTAGGGGACAAATTATTAAATTAATAAAATCGAAATGACTTGACTACAAAAGAGGAGAACAGAGCTCTACTGATTTCGACAGTGAGATAAGAGTACTTTTATATCTGCACGCATAGACCTATTAAATCAGACAACGGTAACAGAAAATAGAAAAAAAGAAAAATTATAAAATCTATGAAATGATTGACACGCCGTTTAGCAAAATTGCAATTTCAATTCGATTATTCAAATTAATTGAGTCGAAAATTATGTGCTAATTATCATATTTACAATTAACGCTTTTTAATTTTTAATTTCGCCACTTTCTCTCTGCGAATTGATTTCAGGAAATCGACCACAAAGTAAACAAATAAAACATATTGCAATTATTATAATATTATAATTTAAATAACAAGCTATTTTTATAAAGTGATTAATGCATCAAAAATTCTTTATAGGTGTATATTTTGTATAACTCTTAAATTCTATACAGTCAATTACAGTTGTATAATACAACTACTAAATTAGTATAAATTAGTAGTATAAGTTTAATCTGCTAAGTTTAGTTTAGTATTATACAAATGAAAATAAAAATACTACTGATAAACCTATAATAACGTAGGAAATAAAGTAATTTATAAAATTTTATCTAATACGGTATTAAGAAATAAAAGGGCAAAGTTTAGTGACCAAAAAAAGTTTATCATTGATTTTTATTTAAATATATTATAAATTTCATTTGAATAAAATATGAGATAATAATCTCAAAACAATCCAATACATAATATTTTCAATTTAAATACAATTTAATAAATAAGTTTCAATTATATATATTACGACAAATTTCTTAACATAAATATTAATAACAATATATAACTTAATAAATAATAATAAAATAAAATCTCATTTTATCGTAATTTAATTTCTTTTGCCTCTCTTTGGGGCCTCAATGATGACAACACCAGTGGCTGAATAAATCTTATTGAGATCAACAAAATCGACATCACTGGGAAGACTGAATCGTCGCGCGAACTCAGTGCCGGGTATGACTTGCTTCGACTCCTTGTCGAGTCTCTTTCCCCAAACGATGATGTCCTGATGATTGTCCGGATCGCGATTAACGCTGATCTCTTCGGGCTCGTACTTGAATGCCTCGACTTTGATTTGAAACGTGTCCTTAGTGTTGATCATCTCCCACTTACCGGTCTCTCCCGGATTGCATTCCTCTCCTCCGTCTTGCGATGGCCGACGAGTGGCTCTGAAGGACCAAACTGGTCGTCCCAACGGGTCCGGATCTTCCAACACCATCATCGACTTTACTGTGACAAAATTGTTGATAATAAATTTTGTGAAGTCCATTACTGTTCAATAAGTTTATATTAAATACAACTTAAACTTTTAAAATTTTTTCAAGTTTAGATAAGTATTAACACTTTGATAGCTGTGAATATTCTGGTGAAACAATCGTTTTCGCTCGGCTTTTATACAAAAGCCTAATCAAGAAAGTAAACAAAACAATGTAAGTTTGTTCAAATATTTTGTTAACACAGTCAAAACAATTTTAACTAATTATATGTTTTCACCAATTCATGGTCAAAATAAACATTATTTTTAGCAAACTCGTGTATAAACTTTTGTCTTTCTGTTTGACAATATTATGGCTTTGAAGATGTTGGTGTTATCTTTAACATTATGTTTATTTTTCATGTTTAAAAATAGAAGAGCTTAGTGTAACCGAATTTTTTATTTTTATTTTTTGATGGATTATGGTTTCCTTAATTTTCAACAACAATTTATTTTAAGTACATACATATACACTTATATAATATAACTTTATTTATGATATAATATTGTACAAGTGTATATATTATATCTAATATATTAGTACTAAAAAATGTGATATTTGAAAATTTTGCCTTTTTATAACATACTACCGTATATCAGGTTGTAGTTCTACAAACTATATAAAAAAATTTATTCTCTTAAACTTTTTCAAACTAAGAGTTGTGTAATAGAAATGATAATAAATGAAAATTTAATCCTTAAAGGTCTAACAAATGCATTTTAAAATCTCTAAAGAAATTGGGAACACAAATATAACTAACAAATATTTCAGTTTATAATAAATATTAGGTTATTATAAATTCAGTTTATAATAAATTCTTCAATTGTAAGCCTTTTGTAAAAGTGCTTTATTTATAATAAAGTGAATATTTATTTATGTATTAAAAAAGTCTGTTTCAAATGTTAATCAGCAGTAGTTTGACAGCAAACAACTTTTAAAATATTTTTAAACTCCTTTTTTGCCTTAATTTGTTTGATTAGTAATAGAAATGTTTTAAAAATAAATGTATTTTTAATGCCTTTTATACTAATATTAAAAATACTAATATGATCTAAAAAACTTATTATAAATATCTCTGTATCTATAGATAGGAAATAATCAAACAAATATAGAAGTATTGTGTAAATGTCAATAAATCGAATGATTGTCATTTGAAATGTGTTTTATCAATAAAACAGATAAATAGCAGAATAAGCTTATCAAACTTTGCTGCTTTCAAAACATAAAAAATGTATTCAAAACAATTGTTATTACAATAAATATGTGCTTTTATTGGTTAAATATCTTTAATATACTATGTTGTGATCAAATTTAATTGAAATAAAAATTTAAGTGAGATAATCAATTATAATCTTATACGTGGAAGTTAGAGGAATATTTCTTTAAATTGTGAAGCATATAAATAATTTTGTATTTAATAGAAACTGTAAATGTATCTCAAATTGAAAATATATTATTACTAAATATTGGTATTATTATTTTTAGTGTTTTTATTGAAATAAGTTTAATACATAACACATACGTATAATATTTATTTATTAAATTATAATTATTAAATATTTGAAAAGTAGTTCATTAAAGTTATTTTTACGAGAAATAAAACATGCGTAAAATTAATAGCAATTTAAAAATTATATTTGGTTTGGTGGCGCTCATAATGATCGCAATCTATTGTTTTAGTGATCAAATGCGTGAAAACGCTCACACCTTCGAGTCAATTAATGAGGAACTCATTTTCGGTGATAACATAACTGGTTATTCGGTGAATATAGTGCCGAATATAGTTCATTATATTTTGTTTCAAGTAAATGAAATACAATTCGGTCATTATATTTCGATTTTATCGGTTTTGCGTAATCAAAAACCAGACAAAATAATGATACACTGCGACTGCGATTATTTAATTGGTAGTTATTGGCAAAAAATACAGAAATTAATTAAATACGAGAACACAGCTATTGTGGTGAGAAAAGTGAAGAGAGTGACAGAAATTTTTGGTAAACCACTGAATAAAGAGTGGATCAATTGGCACGCGTCAGACATTATGCGTATTCGCGTATTACAACAGTTCGGAGGTATTTATCTCGATCGTGATGTTTATGTGGTCAAGTCTTTGGATGTGTTTAGAAAGTTCGAGATGACTGTCGGCTGGGATGAGGGACAAGACATGGGAAATCAAATACAAATTGCGCACAAAAATGCCAGATTTTTGCAATTATATTACGATACATATCGCGATTATGATTCAAGTCAATGGTATTATAATGGCGGTGAACTGCCAACGAAAACAATTCTTCACAAAAAGCCTCATTTAGTGCATCGAGTCGTGAACAAGTTCGGCATTGATTATCCTAAAGTTTGCCCCAAAGTGTATAGCATTTATTACCCGAACTGGCAAAACGAGTTCTTCACAATACATCTATCATTACGCGGAAACGAGATATCATTCAAGGAAAAGTGTTTCGGTCAGCATTTTCCTCCGGTTATGATATTTGATGAAATTATCGCATCGAAAGTGAACGTTACTTTTGGCGAAATGACGAGATTATTGATTAAGGATTATAGTTAGCATTTTTTCAACTATTTTAATACTTTTAATTTAAGTTATAAAATGTGTAATAAGAAATAGTTTGAAAAATATTAATTTAATTGATTTATTTGTAATTTTGTTTTTATAAAGGCAGAAATTTTATTAAAATTTTTTTCTTATGTGATGTTTTTTTTAAATACTCAGAAGAAAAACAAATGATTGCTAATATAATTAACAACATTTTAATTTATTGTACTTTTTGGTGTGAAATAAATTCACACAAATTCAAATGTACAATTTATATTCGTGTATTAGATATTTAGGTAAAATTAATTTTCCAGAAAAATATTTAAATAATTTCATATACTATGCTATCATATAGTATGCTAATAAATTTTTAATTGACAATATTAAATATAACGAGCCATACACAGTGGCTTCGCCAAGTAATTATGATATTTTAATTCAATCTCTCTCTCTCGCTCTCTCTCTCGCTCTCTCGTTAACCCTCTTTTTACCATATTTTATTTATTCATTTAATTATAAGTATTATTGGCATTATTTTATTATTATTGTTTACAAATGATTTATTTTGATTTTTATACAACTATCAAAATAATTCCGTTATCTATTTTAAGGTTTAAAAAATTTTAAAAAATTCATTTTAACTCAATAATAGAAAGTATTGTTAGAAACTCAAGAACACACTTTATTTTTTAAAATTATATATATAGAAGATAGATTATAAGTTAGAATCTTAATAACAATACTTTCAAACTAAAAACACGTGCTTAGCGACCTCTGGTTTTGCATTATAATACTATGTACTTATCTATTAAACTTATTAACGACCTGTAACGACAATTACTTAAATACAAAATCAATATAACTTATCACTGATAAGTTATCACTTACAATCTAAAAAAGTCACATTTACAAAGAATTTTTGATGTCTTAAATTGATATAAACCTAGTGGTTAGCAATAACTTATTTTATATTAATTATTTAAGTAACATAAAAATTTTATTAAAGACTTAAAAATTGTTGTTAATCATATTAAAACGTAAATAAGCAAATAAATAAACAATTTCGATCATTATTCAACAAATAACATAAACATAAAAATTTTATCTGGTAAAGCAAACAAAAATCATTATTGAATTATTGATACTTTTATTAATATCAAAGTTAATCTCATAGTTAATCATTTAATTTAAAAGGCTGTGAAAACATGTACTTTAAATTTATTTATTTTATTTGTTTATAAAATCTTTATTTATTTATATGTTATTTATATGTTATTCATACACCTTATTTAATTAATAATTATTATAAATTATATTTAATTAAATGCTTAGAAATTTATTTAAAAATTAAATTCACTGAAAAGTTAATATTTAAAAATAAACGACAATAATTTACTTTTTTAACTAAATTTTTATATCATTAGTAACAAAATAATAAAAATAACATTTTTTCATTTAACAAATTAAATAATTCTTTCTTTATTCTTTAGCGCCTCAATCACCACAACTCCAGTTTGCGAGTAAATCTTATCCAAATCATTATAGTGGACATCAGCGGGAAGACTGAATCGTCTCTCGAATTCGGTGCCGTCGATCACTTCCTTAGTCTCTCTGTGCAGTTTCTTTCCGCAAACCAGTATATGCTGTTCAAAGTCCGGGTCGAGATTAATGCTGATGTCTTCGGGCTCGTACTTGAATGCCTCGATTTTGATTTGAAACATATCGGTATTGTTGATCATTTCCCACTTACCGGTCTCTCCCGGCCTGCACTCTTGGCCGTCCTCTTCCGATGGACGTCGAGCGCCCTTAAAAGACCAAACCGGACGCCCCAACGGGTCTTCATCTTCCAATGTATGCCACGATTTTATTGGCTCAAAATTTTCCGCAATAAATTTTGTCAAATCTTTATCTAACATATTGACAGAGAAATTAATGTTCCGAAAGTTGTTGATGAAAGTGTTGTGTAACGTGAAGGTTGTTTTGTTCAAATAGATTGATTAACTGTTCGACTTTTATAGTCGATTGTTGTACATCATGTAAATAACACACTTTTGACACAGACTATGATAATTTATAACTGACTTTCACAGTCAATGATATTTCAAGAGCAACTCGTGTAACAAATGCGGAGTTTGGGTTTTGCAGAGTTTCACTATTTTAATGTTTATTATTGCTCTATTGTTAATTTTGCACTCGCGTTAATTAGAGACTAATGTCGGCTCAATTTTGAATGTTGGCGTTTCACCAAATTTGCTATTTTTGTTCAGTTATTATGAAACGGCGTTGAATGAGACAACAGGAAGATCAAGTAATAAAATTATAAATATATCTAATCTATAAATATTTATTGAATGAGTTTTGAAATTCAATTTATTTTTCAACAAAATCTTATGCAATTCATGGAAATAAATTGAGTGCAACTATATTGAGTACTGAGAAAACTTTCTTAGATAATAAATCATGAAATACTACATAAATAAGTAATATATTTAATCACAATTTATGATAAAAATAACAAAATTAAAGTAAAATTAATTTTAATTTTTAATTATTATTATTTCAAAATAAATAAAGTAAATAGATATAACTTATTTATAATTGCTAACTAAAATTTGCTGAAAAGTATTAGATTTTATAATTTTCCTCTCGTAAATTTGTAAATGTTATAATTTTAAATTGCATAACATACGAAAAAGTCAAAATGAATGCTTTGAAAAATTATATTAATTAGCAGTTTCTCAAAAATAAAGTTGAAATGTTTAATATAGTTTTTTTTTTGATCATTCATAAAAAATTAGAAAATTACATTTACATCAAATAAATAAAATATATCAATAAAGAGTTTGTAGAAAGAAAGAAGAAATCTCAAATGCAAGATAATTAATGTGAAACATTTTTACTTATAACATATGAATTTACAATTTCATAACTGTAATGCCAGTCACTCAACTGTCTGGCATTCAGACACAAAACAATTTACTGAAGTTGTAAATTCATATGTTGTCAGTAAATAATTGC
Source organism: Microtritia minima (assembly GCA_034699355.1). Lineage (NCBI taxonomy): Eukaryota > Metazoa > Arthropoda > Arachnida > Sarcoptiformes > Euphthiracaridae > Microtritia > Microtritia minima. The sequence goes on along the minus strand of JAQIYA010000238.1, from coordinate 8,635 downwards.
ATATAATTTCATTAATAAGAAATAATGAACTGCAAAATAGTTTATTAAAAGTTTTGAATAAATTAAAAAAATAGAATTTCAAATTAATTAAATCAAATATATAGCATTTAATAATCTAACTTTAATATAAAAAAATATGCAATATATACGCTAAATTTTTCATAAAACTTTAATCAATATATTTTATTGTAAATATTTTATTAAAATTAAAAATTAAATATGCTAATTATTTTGAATATTATTGTTACATAAATAATGCTCTATATATTTCTCATAAAAATAAAGCAATTCAATAGCAAATTGAACTTAAATTAAATTTTGAGCGATACGATTAAATTATTAATCACACGCAAGAAATAGTATTCATAAAAATATTAACCGCTTATTTCTTTAACTTTCATAGTTTTTCGCTTTTAAATAATATTGAAATATTAACACATTTTTAAAAATATTACTAATCTATATTTAGAAATTAATTTATAAGATATAAAGAGAATTATTAACATTAAGAATTATTTTATCTAATTCTATTAAAAAGTTTTAAGATTAAATTTTGTTTTATTATTAAAAAAAATTTAAGCAATGAATTTTTTTTCATAATATCATAATTGTATATAATTGTATTATTTATTTCATTTTTAATTGCAATTTTCTTAACGATGAAGAATTTATACAATGATAAAAATACAATGACAAATACATAATTTTGATGCTTATTTTCTTATTACCCTAATTTTTCGTGCATACCCCGTGGGTTATCCATTCAAAAATGTGAAATTTGTGAAGAATTTTGCAGTGCGGGCTATAAATGGAATTTTAATATAATTTATCAAAAAAAAGTAAATAGTTTTATTAAAATACGACTTAATCGCTAAATTAACGCAAAATGATATAAGTAATAATTAAAACAGATTATACTAATATGTAATGATAATTATCAAGTTAATCACATTGATCACACTTTTATTCTATTCACTTTACGATATAAACCAAGAAAATAAATCTCTGAATGATCTAATTAAACATAAGGCATTAATTTGTATTAATAACGTTGTATTGGGTGCGGGGTATCGAAGTAAAATTAGGGTACTCGTTGACATTTATTTAGAAATTGTTTAATTTTATAATTTCCTGACAGACGGTTAATTTCATTTAAAATGCTGAACACTATATAATTCGTATATATCATATAGAAAAGTTAATATAGATTTACTTGAGGTGAAAATGTAAACTAATTTAATAATAATTGTTTTCTTTTACTCTTTTCCAACATAATCTTTGCTCAATTATATAAATTTGTTTGCATTTCAGCGGCAATTTAAATAATATAATTATAAATACATTACGATTAATTAATTACAAAAGGCTTAATAGATACAATCATTTTTGAGTATTTTAACAATTGGTTAATTTATAGTAACCTACAATATTAATAAACTAATTTTGTTTATAAATTATAATTAGTGATCATTGAAAAATAAATCGCAATTTTTTGTTTATTTATATATTTTGTATTTTACAAGAATAATCATTAATTAAAATTTTATTACTTTCAAATAACAGATGTGTTATAATTAAGTCACAATTTAAATAATTTTTAAAATATGCTAAATTTTTATAAAATTATTTTTAAAAATAAGAATTTTTTTCATTGCTTTATTGAAATTTTCTTTTATTGTCTTTATTGCGTGTTTGGTTTTAAAAATCGCTTATTATCTTACAGTTTAAGCTTAAAAAGACATTACTTATAATATACTAATTATTTATTTCATTAAATTTTATTTCACTCTTATTCTAAACAATTTCAAATATTTTGTTGGCAATAAATAAATAAGTAATCGATAAAAATTGTTATCTACTATACAAACGCAGTGAAAATAATGCTTTTAAAAATATCTCATTCACACAATAGTGTTGATAATTATCACTAATCGTTGAGCGCATTTAAATAAGCTAATAGCTTAAAATTTAAAAAATTAAAACAGCGGTAAAGTTTAAATGCGCAACTTTTTGCACCATTTCCTGAAGTAAACTCTGGGAGGGGAGAGGAAAAAACTGTGCAAAACTGGTAAAATAGTTTCCTCTCCTCAACTAAATCATAATGAATGTAAACTCTTAATTTCATGAGCGAGTAAACATCTCAATTTTGCAAGTTTAAGCGACATTTCAATCATTGTTTATCTTTTTCTTTGTTTTCGGCTGTGTCTATGAAACCCATTAATGGCACGCATTTAGTGATTCGAGTCACTATATAAAGGCAATGGTTTTTTACTCAAACAGTCAAAATTTGAAAAGTTTTTGCTTTCTAAGCAGTAAACAAAAACAATTCATATAAAGTGAAATTTTTAGTTAATATATCTTATTTCATAATTGAATTGTACTGTGATTTATTAAACACATATTTGAATTTCTACTTTTGATATAAATCCCTGTGATTACTGTTTGTTTGTTAACTTCAAAAGGATTCAAATGTTGAAAGTAAGTTCTAACAAATTAATATATTTTATTTATTATTTTTAAAATATTTATGCATTTTATAATAAAAAAGTATAAGTAATATAATTTTATAAAAATTTAAATAAATATTTCTTCTCTTAGATTTTATATTACTATTTAATATATTTTCTAAGCATTTCTAAAAAAATTATTTTTAATACTTAAACGCGTTTTAGAAATAATAAATCAAACTAAAAATTAGATAAATCTGTTTGTAAAAAATATTATATTGATTTTATTCAATTATTTTCTTTACTAAATAAAATTCATTTTATATTTAACGGTTTACAAAATACTTACATATATTTTCCCTTTTTTTACTTCAGCTCATAATCGCGTGCTTACTCATCGCCAACTGTCACGGTTACGGTTACAGCGGCGGTAAAGGTTACGGTCACGTGACTAACGCTGCGGTCAAGTCTCGCTACTCGTTCGACGTGAAGCACGTTCCGACGCACTCTCAACCCATACCCCCGCAGACCGTAGTGGTCGAGCCGGAGAACGTGCCGATTAACATACATTTCAAGTCGCAGTCCAGTGCCCTAAAGGTGTCGCAGAGTCATATCGGAGGCCAAGGGGGCGAAGAGCACACCTCGTCGGTGGACGCGCCGTGGAGACTGAGTCACGACGTTAAGCGTCCCATCTTTCAGGACGTGCGCGAAGTTATTGTCCCCTATAGACGAATCACTCAAGAGGTCAGACCCGTTCAGGAAGACGTTCACACAATTGTCGCTCAGGGAGGAGGACGTGGAGGTGGAGGAGGTTTTGGAGGTGGCTTTGGAAAAGGAGGCGGAGGTGGGTATGGCGGTGGCTATGGTGGCGGTCACGGCGGTGGCGGTGGTCATGGCTGGTAAAGTGGATACCACTTTGCAGATAACAAGCATTGATTAAAGTGACAGATGTATATTTGTTATGGTATTTAATTGAATTTAATTAACGAATCAAACACGTATAAGCGATTTATAAATTATAAGTAATAATTATTGATATATTTATAATTAATTAAGATTAAAGTATAATAGTTTGTATTTTAATATTGCATGTGTAATGAAAAATCACTGTAATAATTGCAAAATACGCAAATAAAAGATATTTGCTCTAAAAAATCTATTGAATTATAATTTGAAACTCATAAATTTTACACTTTTTATTTTTATTTTAAAGAGAAAAAAATTAAAATTATAGTAATTTGAAAATAATGGCGTGCATTCTTGCGAATATCTTTTCCTGTAATTTTACTCTATTTTATTATAAAATCGTTTTCTTATTACAATCTGCACATTAACCAAATTACAAGCGCGCAAAATATGCAAATGTTTTGTACATAAAGTTTAATCAACGGTAACCAATTGGCTATAATTTTGCTCGTTTATACTTTAATCGCAAAATAAATTAGTAAAGAAAATTTTTAATAATAATAATTAATAAATAAAAGCTTTTTTCGAAAATTAATACTAACACTCAATATTGGGTTTAAGCATAATTGTTAAGTAAATAGTGATCATTATTCTAGTAAATACTTGATGCGTTAAATACAATATATAATTATAAATTTTAAATTATATATAGATCAAAATAAACAAAAATAAATTTTACTATTTTTAACAGTATTTATATATTTATACTGTTAAATTTACCCATTCTTTTAAATAATTTTTATATAAAATTATAAATTAATCAAATTTAGGCAAAATCTTAGTGATAATTTTTCCATGTGTATAACTGTCAGACTAAAAATTTGAGTTAACAGAGTTAATTAAAAAAATTATATTTATTGGGAATTTAAAAATCACGCCCGCCTTTAACTATAATAAACCCTATTTTAAATTTTACTTATAAGTATATGAAATACGAATTTTAGGGCCTTTTTCTACGTTATAAATAAGTTTTTATCAATTTGATCGCACAAATTCAAAATTGGCACTCATTATATTCTGTCGATCAGATAAAATGCTTTTATTAATAGAAATAAACTCTCGACATCTACCGATATAACCGAAATATCAATATACTAAATAAATTGTTTTTAGTTTAAATTCAAAATTATTTATAGTTGATATTAACTTATGAAGTTCAACATTATTTGCGAGTAAATCATTTAATGGCTTTAGTGTAAGTACTTTTAACAAATGTTATGATTCTTCAATTATTCTAATACTTATAATAATTTTAAAGTTTTAAAGTTCTAATATTGTGGAAGAATAAAGATCTGTAATCCATTTTAAAGTCCAGTGCTTAAGGACTGCCCATCGTTTAAAGCAATGTAAGAAACGCTTAATGAACTGTAATGCGCTGTAAGATATTTAAAAACATTATGTTTTCTAATTTCTATTTTTGAGCAGATTTTCGATTTGTATTAACTATCCGTATTAATAAATAATTTAATTGCATCGATATATAATACAATGGTTAAACTAGAGAGAGAAAATTTATATACAAATATATTATGCGGTTGTTGTGAGCGTTATAATTGTAATAAATTATGGCATATATATAGAGGTAATCATGCATTAAAAATAAGGTATTATGTTTATTTAACTATAAGTTATTATAATTTTAATGTATTTTCTGTGTTTTAATATGCTGTATAATTTTACATACAGTATATGTATTATATTTTTAATATATTATTATATTTATTATATTCTATTTTTTACAAATATAAATTATAAAGTTTATTAGCATTTAAATAAAAAAATAATAACAAATAAAGGGGAAGAAGGATTAGAGGAAGAGAGAGAGAGAGAGAGAGAGAGAGATATGAAATTTTTCATTTGTCATTTAAACTCAATGAAACAAATAAAAATATTACATGTGGTTTTTTTCTAGTTATAGTTAAAATCAGTAAAAATATACAGCGCTATATTAGGCGGTTATTTATTTTAGAGGATAAAATATTAAAAATTAATTCGCCATAATTATAACTTTCACGTATAAAATAGTCAATTGGTTTAAACTGGTATAATCTGCAAAGATTTAAAAGTCTGTACACCACAACCGACTGATCGAAAATATAAAAGTTGGTCACAAAGAGGAAAGTGGCGACATGTGATAACGAGATGCAATGCCTGCTCACCTTGAATGTGATTTGCCATTATTATGTTGCATATGATATGCGCGAGTTTTTTGCAGATTGTTCATCATTTCGCTGATCATATTTTCCATAATTTATATTTTATAAAATACGCTCAACTTAGCACTTAAATAGACAGCAAAATTTCGCTGATAAATGATTAATTGTTTATTTTTAATTAAAACATGACACCATTTTAGTTAATTCAACTTTTAATATGAGTTCCAATTATTGAAACTTATTTTAGACAATCGTCACAATTTAGTGGATCGACATTACCTGACTCTAACATTACGAAAAACTATCATCTTTTGAAATATAACAAAATCATCGCAAACTATTGTCCGGCAAGACATGGACGGAAAAGCGTGCGAAATAGAAGGCTTGCGATCGGCGAACCTGAAAAAGTCACTCTTTCCGATCAGACATCTCATTGTGATTCTCTCCCTAATGTCTACTTATCTCGTGTTTAACTTAAGACTGCTGTTAAGCGTCGCTATTGTGGCGATGGTTAACAATACCAATGTTGAAGTGTTTAATAGATCATCAGTTGCCGGCAATGAGGGCGGCAGTTGTCGCCCAATCCAGGAATACGAAGATATTAATTTGCCGGTAATCAATTTTTTAATGCATAGTTCCATATTTTACTTGTGATTAAATAAAATGTTTGGCTATAAATTTGAATTTAGTTGAACGGAGACTTTAACTGGAGTGAGGAAACTCAGGGCCTCGTGTTGGGCGCCTACTTCTACGGCTACACCGCCACCCAAATTCTCGGCGGACGACTTTCGGAGCGCTTCGGCGGCAAATGGCCGCTATGGACCGGTATTATGGTGTCGACGCTGTGCAGCGCTTTAACTCCGAGCGCGGCATACCTGGGAGTGGTGTACATATTTATGGTGCGCGCAATTATGGGCGCGTTTCACGGTCTCGTATTCTCGTCCGTTTACACGCTGTACTCACAATGGATACCGAACAACGAACGCGCCACCGCTCTGGCGCTCCTCTACACCGGCGCTAACATAGGCTCGTCGACGGCCATGCCGTTGACTGCCTATCTATGCGAGTCGGCTCTGTTGGGCGGCTGGCCGTCCTCTTTTCTGGTGCCCACCATCTTCTGCCTCATTTGGCTCGTGCTCTGGTTTGTGTTGGTCAGCGATTCGGCTGAAAGCAATCGCTACGTCTCGCCGTACGAACTCAATTATATTAAGACTAATTTGATTACTGTGCCGAAAAAAGTTACACAGATTTTTATGAGCTATTTGTTAATTGTTGAGAATCTAATTTTAGGGAGAATTTTTTTTTTGTTTTAAGCAATTGATATATACATGTATATTCCCATTCTTCCCCACCCGAGTCAGCATCTAATGGATGGTAAGTACATCTTATAGCTAATCACAAATTATATGCTTAACTCATAAATTTTAATCAAAATTAAAAACCTTAGAGTAAATCAAAGTCTAATTTGCATAAAATGCAAATATGAAAGAAAATTCTCTCTTAAATCATTTGACCAAATATGCTTTAACTCACATATTGGCATAATATTAATGTCATTTATTCTTCCGCCCAAAACAGGTGCAAAGAGTGCCATGGATTTCGATCTTCACGAGTGCTCCCGTTTGGGCGGTCATCGTAAGCAAGTGCTGCTCGTCGTTCGGTTATTATTTGATATCATCCAAACTTCCCACTTATCTCGAGTCCATAGTCGGCATGAGTCTCACTGACAACGGCAGACTAAATGCCATTATTTATATCGCCATCACAATTACCACTGTTGTCGGTGGATATCTCTCCGATTTTATTCGCTCAAAAAATGTGATATCACTGACCAAACTGAGGAAAATATTTCTTTCAGTTGGTAATTGTAATTTCTCTTTAATTTATGCCTAAAATTTATCCAAAGTTTTTAAAGGAAATATTTTTTAAAAATTTCTTTTTTTTTGTTAAGCATTAATCGGTCAGATAATAACTCACTCGCTTATACCAACTGCTGGTTGTGACCAGACTTTTGTTTCAATTTTGTTGATTTTATCGATGCTTACGCTGGGCTTTGTTTCGGGCGGAGACATACCTATTATAGCCGATATGGCGCCCGCAATATCGGGCACCGCTTTCGGCATAATGAACACGTTTGCGAGCGCTGCCGGATTTGCTTCGCCACAAATTATTGGCTGGATTTTGGGAGGGGTATTGAATTTTATGATTGAGACCACGTGATATCTAAACAATATTTATATTTAATCGATAGCGTGGAAACCGAAAAGAGTGGGATTTTCTATTTTATTTATCAGCGACGCTGAACGCCATCGGTTTAATAACGTTTAATTTATTCGCGACCGCCAAACCGCAGGTGTGGGGACTGCCGTCGGCCGACATTACTCGCGATGTCAGTCTCGATGGTTTGGAAAGCAATGAATTTAAAAATAAAAAATTAAAATTAGTATCAGATAAATAACAATTTTCAATCTTATTTTAAATAAATTTAAAAATTATGTTTTTATACAAACCGGAAAATTATTTTTATTTTTAAAAAGATTAGAGCTTAACGGTTGTCATCGAAATAATTGATAAGAATATACAGCATTTAAATTGATTATATGCTCGCAAAATACATAATAAAATATAATTATTACTTTATAAAATAATTTCCTTTAAGCATATCTAATGTGTAAATTTAATTTATATCATGAGTAGATAATGTTTTATTTCTTTTGAATTTCTTTTTACTTACAAACTTATATTATGACTTTAAATTTGAATAATAAGCTCAAAACATTGACTAAAATTGCAAATAAGAGCATTTCTGATTATATTTTTTTCATGCATACAAGTAAATAAACAAAATATATTTATTAATTATTTAATAAATGACTTGTGTATTCAAAATTTAATACCAGTATTTGATTAAAACCAGAAAACTGTTTTACAAAAAAATGTCATTTTTACTTTATAAAAAACTTTATTTAAAAAACTATATGATTAAAATATTAATTTTAAGGTTAAACATCAATCATTAAAATTACAGTTAAAGTAACTGTGGTTTAAATTGATAAAAATTATAAA